>JAIUZE010007999.1:0-73464 GCA_022085475.1 Heliosperma pusillum | reverse complement strand
GGGAATGGAGCCAGCTTAAGTACGAGCCAACTCTGTCTAGGGGGTCGCCTAGTAGAGATTCTTGTGTACTGTTTTGTCATGAGACGGGGAATGGAATAGCTGTTGTCGCTAGGTCTGATCAGTCTAGGACTAGGATGTTTTCCTACCTTGTGGTATAGCCTCGCGTTACAGAAGTCGACTATTGACGGTACTAAGAACTTATGCCTGTTTGTAGAAGTATTAGTCTTTCATGTTTGTATGATTCTATGAGTTTTAGAAGGTGAGATGCAAGCCGGCTAAGATTGATAGAGTTTGGATTACCGATTGTTAACTGATTCACATGAATACGTGTTGATTAGGGTTTGAGTGTATCATGGCCATGTTAACGGTAACCTCTGCGCTAGCATACCAGCTTCCCTACCTCGTATTATAGATTATTATCGGATTCACATGATAGCTTTCATATGATAGGTTATATGTTAGTTAATTGTTTCATAACATGAAAAGCATATCATATATGTTAAGTTTTTGTATTTTCCATATACATTGCTTTTATGTTATTCATGTTTTATTAAACTCGACATTTCGTGGCTGGGAGAACTCGGAGTTACTCCCCACTGACTGTGGCTTCCGTGTTTATATTTAATGCGGTTGGCAGGTTTGTGATGCATACTTTGGGTACATTGACGAGCTAGCGAGCGAAGGATTTACCTTGGACCTATATTCGGTTCTTAGGATTGTATATTATTATATACTCTTTTATTTCTGTATTTATACGGGAGATATGTCTCCCGTTTCAGATACTTTTTATTGTATAATATTATTTCCGTATTTGTTATGAACCTTTTTATTTAAAACACCTTCTTATGATGAATATATTTAATAGTAGGTTCCGGTTTTAAATTGTACCGATATTCACTAAAGTGAACCTATTAGAAACGTATTCTCATCTTTTATGTATTTAAATTGTTTTTTTCTTTCCGCAAATTTGAGGGTGTCACAAATATCATCAGCAAAAACCCGAGAGCAAGCAGGACAAGGCCTAGATACCACGAATAAGGGAACACCCAGACGATATCCCAGCACACTACGGTAAGTCCTCCCGTTCATAGTCTGAACCAGCCCAGAGATAGGAACCACACGCAACCAATCAGAGGAGTGGGCACCAAGCTGAGACTTCACAACGCAAGCTGACGCGGTGTCAAAGAGTAAACAGATTCTGCAGTAGCAGCAATCCTCGCAAAATATATATCTGCCAAATTTTTCATAAGTTTTGGCCTTTTGGGGCAGCGATTTCACTAGGATCACGTAATAAAGTAGAACCTGTAGTCTCCGAAAACACCCGCAAGGCATCATCAAAATTAGGACCAGCATCCACAATACCAGAAGGCCGTAGTAGCTTAGCCTGCAAATCGGCTGACTGCAAACGGGACGCCAGAAAAGCATAGTGCAAAACATCCCCGGCAGCATAAACACCGAGCCCACCAAGATGGAAAAGGAAAGTGGCAAGGCGCCACTGCCAATCCCCAAAACCAGACCCAGACGCGGTGACAATGCGTTCCAAGCTAGAACAAAGTGCTGCATTAAACCGAAGATGGACAGACCCAAAGACTCTCGGCGAACATGTACGGAGGGTAAAGTAGAGCTTAGATATACCCGTACAAGCTCTAAGCAGAAGCAACTCACATTGCGGGTCCTCAATCCTAACAATTAAATCCATAAGCTCAATGGTCTTAGTCACTCTCGTCGCCACAAGCTCACTGCCAAAACTAGGGCAAGTACTGACAGACCCACCCAAAACAGAGACACCACGCAAAGGCCGAGCAATGGAAGGAGGGAAAACACCAGGAAGTCGACTTCGGGGATCCTCAGTATGCCAAAAAACCTCAGTCTTAGCGACATTAAGATGGAGACCAAACTGAGGACCATCTGCCATCTAGGTTGCACGAAAACGGACACGGACACGGACACGGACACGGACACGACACGGACACGGGGATACGGCACTCCAAATATTTGAGGACACGGGACACGGCAAAAAAAAACAATATACATATTGAAATACGGGGAATTTGAAGACCATTATAACTAACACTAAACTTTAATCATTTGTAAGTCACAAAGTCGTAAAATGACAACCAATATTAGTGTCTTATACTTTAAAAATCGCGGTCTTACAAACTACAAAGTTTCAAATTAAAAATCCAAACTTTAAATAAACATTCAAATTTTACAAAATAAATAAGAACAATAAAAGGTTCCAAATTACGAACCCCAAATTCAAGTCTTATAAACACACCATTACATACAGTAAGTCTTGCTTAAGACAGCTATCATCCGTCTAAAGTCTAAAGCTTTAAGACGAGTTAAATACGACCAAGTGGTAGTAATAAAGACAACTTTTGATATTTTCTAAGCAATAGCTCAATAAATGAGATAATTTGTTATGTATTTAACCCATCTTAAGCTTAACATAGATAGTGACCGTCTAAAATGATAATTTGTATACATACCTATATTATAACCCAACGCATCATTAAACAAAGTAACAAACCCACAATACTTACCTTGTTTTCCATTACCCAAAACAACATAACCATATGAACAACCATTATTTTCCTGATTATATAAACACACCATTATTTTATATATAAACAAACCCTTATTTTTTCACAAATTTGCATGATAAACAAACTCTGGATTCAATTTTGGTAACAAATTGATATAATTAGCAGTTACGCAAACCCTAGATTTCAATTTGGGGAAAGTATAAATCAGTATTGGTAGCATAGAGGCCAGAACGAGACATCGGCGGCGAGGTGAAGGCAAGCGGTCATCGTCGTGCGTGGTCGGCGTGTCGCCTCGTCGGAGGTGCAGGTCGCCGAAGTGGTGGAAGGGAAGGGAGATGTGATACTATTGAATTTAGAATCATGAAATGTCGTGAATCTAGAAGTTGAAATATGATAATGATTCTAACTAGCCGTGTCCACTATGACACGGGCCGTGTCCGTCGTCTCTTGGCCGTGTCCAAGACGTTTTGGATTTTAAAAAAACCGAGGACACGGTTTAAAGCGTGTCGGACACGTTTTCAGGCGTGTCCCCCGCGTGTCCGTGTCGGACACGGTGTCCGACACGCGGATGCTAAATTTCAGACGTGTCCGTGCAACCTAGTCTGCCATAATCAAATCCAATACCTTCCCTACCTCCAAAGTATCCCCAACAATGGTGCCATCATCCAAGTACCAAGCTTGCAAACTCAAATCAAAAGAGTCCCGTATCTTGCACACCAAGGGATGCAAAACCAAAGCGAAAAGCAAGGGTCCCAAAGGATCACCCTGCTGGACTCCCTGACAAGACCACAAACAATGTTCCCCATAATAAAGACGGGCAGGACTAGAGTAACAGAAGTCCACCCAACGGGAAAGAATCGGGCAACGACGGCGAACTTCCAGAAGCATGGTTACACGATCAACAAGGTTGAAAGCATTCTGGAAATCAACAAGCAACATAGAAAGCCCCACATCCCCACCACGAGCCTCAATGAACCGATTCAAGGCATGCAAGACAACCTCTCCTCCACCGGACACCCCAACCCCAAGCTGAAGACCAGCAAAATAAGAATACAAAGAAGGACCAACCAAACAAGCACCTACCTTATAAACAAGACGTCTCCAGACGGTGCCAACAGCAATAGGACGAACACCACCACCAGGTTTAACAAGCGGCGTGAGTGGAGCGCTGGCAATGTACTCACCAAGCGCTAGTGGACATCTGCCCTCAAGAAAAAGATTGACCACCCTAGTAATAGAAGCGATCAGATCATCAGAAATAGCCACGGCAGCGCCACTCAAACAGTCCATAAGATGTTGGGCGCGAAACTCATCCCTCCCACAAGAAGTTCCACGTGGGAAACTACGAATCATATCCAAAACCACAGCCGAAGAGGCAACAAGAGAATGATGATCCACATGCAAAGGAGGCAAGGAAGGAGATGGGGCGACCGGATGCTTCTCTCGCAAAGCCCCAAGAGTGGCATCAGAGTAGGGGGCGATGCCAGAGGAAGAAAGCACCTTAACAACAGCAGTATAGTGGCCATCACAAATCTTCCGCCGACATTGGCGGAGGTTAAGCTCACTCAAATCCAGATCCTCCTCCACATGAAACGAGGGAGGAACCTCAGCCAAACACTCCCGCAAAAGCTGCAAACCACCTCCAGGCACCCCGAAGCGAGAATAGCCCCGGTAATACTCTCCTCCTGACGCTGTTGCCTAATAGCAGACCTACACTCAAGATTACTCCTAGGAGCGAAGGCCTTAAGCAGACAAAGAGACAACACAAGCATACAGACCCAGCAGGAGAGGTCACCAGGAGAGTCAGCCACATCATCCAAAACCCCCTTCAAAACCCGAGCAAACCCAAGCCGGCACTTAGGAGGAATAGATTTCACGGTGCGAAGGCTCAAAGATAATAAACAATCAAGCGAAGACACAGACCACTGAACAAGCTCAACCCCATCATCAGAAGAGAGAACCGAGGGAGACGGAGCCGGAGGTCGAGGGATACCATGAATAATAAAGCCAACGATACCATCGTCACAATCCGGAGGCTCAATAATATCCCCCTAACTATGCCGACACCTAGAGCGAAATGTATGGGTTTTAAAACACTCCCCACACAACCAAAGCCCCATCCGCTTCAAAGTAATCTCGGCATTAGAGAAAACCGTCAGACTATTAGAAAGAGTTTGACGTGTAAGCCCCATAACATCTTCCTGACAATGACGATTCTGAAAATGCTTCTGCCACGCGGCCTTAGTAAGGCCATTACCACGGCCATCCGGACACGCATGAATACTCGAAAAAGGACAATGAAAATGTACTAAAACAGGCATAACGAAGATAGTGATGGGCAAGGCTTACTAAAAATAACCAAACGTGCATGGAGTCATGCGGCAACACACAAGCACATGTACCACCACCTGTTCCACACCACCGAAGGTGCCACCGAATCAACAACACCGGAGGAAGCAAGGAGTACCACCGGTTTGAAACAGCCGCCCTCCCAACCACCAAAGAAAAACCCGCACAAAACCAAAAATAAGCAACAACAAGAACAAACCCTAAATGTGACGGCACAAAACTGTCCAAACACTAACGGTGACCCTCTGACAGCGAATCCACCCACGTCCCACCAAGCAGACAAGAACGGAGGAAGACAGAGACACCGCCGCCGACGCTCTCAAAAACAAAAAACACACGCAATGCCAAAGAAGGGACCACAAACGCGAGACAACCACAAAACAACCCACCCTGGCCGGCGACGTGAGGTCTGGGTGGCTGATATGGATAGGGTGGTCGGCGTGGTGGCCACCTCTGGCAGCAAAGTTTATTTCAATGTTATTATTATTATTATTATTATTATTTTATTATTATATTTTTTTTTTTATTATTATTTTAATGTTATTACTTTTTCTGCTCAGTTCAGCTTCAATAAGTTTATTTCAGTTCAGTTTCATTCTATTCAGTTCAGCTCAATTCAGTTCAGTTCAGTTCAGTTTAACTTCATTCAGTTCAGTTCAGTTCATCTCTAAAAAGTCAGAAAGAATTGCAGGGCCTAAGTCTTATTACTCATACGAATAAGTCTCGCTGAAGATGGTCATATTTTCGTGACCGTCTTCAGTTGAAAACGGGTCAATGTGACCAGTTTAACAACAATTGTTACCAGTAAACTGGTTGTTTGCCACATAGTTATTTTTATCGTTAGGTCCGTTTTCAGCTGAAGACAAAATTGATCCGTCTACCATGAGTATTAGATGACACGAGGATTAAAATATAAGTAATTCTCCAAGACACGCATAATATAAACAAATGTTTGACATCTTAATAAATTGGCAAACAAATGACATAACGAAAAAAGTATGATAACGAGTTTTATTTTGTTATTTCTTAAATTTGAAGTAACATTGTTATGTCATAAGATTATGTACTTCCTCATTCCCAATCCTTATTTAAGAAAGTAACAACCACAGAGCTGAGGTGTCGCTCTGTGGTTGAAAGTCAATAAGTCAAAGAAAACTTTTTGATTCCTCATTTTAAGGACCCACGTTCTATGTACCAATTAATTACGTAGCACTTGATACCCCTTTTCTCTCAATAATTCAATTGTCCGGTATTCAACAAAAAAAATTATTTATTTCCAAAATAAATCAACATTAATGAAAAGTTATACATCAGCTTAAATAAATATATAAATTTAATCATTATAATTACAACAAATATTTCAAATAAATTAATTTTAGGACTATTCTCATAATTGTCCGTCTACAATGTCCAATGATTTCCAATACTAAACATATGCTAAACAATGATTAATTGAAATGGGTGAATCAGTGAACCCATAATTAATTGGAACGCCAAAAGAGGCAAACGAAAAACTAAAATTTTTTATTAGAAAAGCAACCAAAATGGCAAAAAACTTGACTTGATTAAAATTATTAAACCCAGAAATTAGAATTGAAAAAAATGTACATAATTCAAGATAAATACGTTGCTTATTCTTCTGTTGGATTTACACCAAAAAAACATTTATTGCCGGAAAATGAAATTAAAAACATATAAATCAGCTAATTTATTAAATTTCATTCAATAAACGACCTAGAAATTTAAATCTTCTATGCCGAGATGAATTGAATAAAATACTCATCAAAATGACTGTTGTTTTTGTATTGTTCTTACATTCACTGGATCTACAAGTTGAATATCCAGTTAACATAAAAACCTATGTAATAGTGGACAAAAAAAACTCCATATAAATCTTTAATAATTAATAAAAAAAATACTCGATTACATGGCTCAAATTACGAACCTCATTTATCTCGAGTTGATAAGACAAGTAAACAACAGAAATTACGGAAATGGAAAATTCAGATTTTCCGAGGTTAAGAGAGAGGTAAGAATGACGGAACTGGAGAATTCAGAGAGAGAGAGAAGTGGGTTGAATTTGAATTTTAGTAGAGAGATAGTTAGATGGTAGGGTTTAGTGAAAGGCGGCACTAGGCGGGTGAGTCTATAATAATGGATGGATTGAGAGGCTTTTGAGTAAGGGTTATTATGGGCCAAATATATTTGTCGACGTTTTTTAAGTTTAAGACGGATAATGTCATCTTAAATAAGAATTTATGATTGTTTTTAACATATATAGTTTACGGAGTAGTATTTTACAACGGGTTTTATTGGTATTATACGTTAGCTATAAGTCAATAGCATTGTTGGTTTACCATATGTATTTTATGTGAAATACGTAGTTATAAATATTCATATAACAGTTTCTAGCACATGTTGGGTATTATCTCCCAAGGTTGGTGTTTACGTATAACCATCTCTATTTGGTTATTTCACGGGTCACAACTCACAAGCTAGAAGGGAGTGCATATTCTAATTTGTAATAACAATAAATGCGTGTCCAATAGAACATATAACGTATTTTATAAAGAACATTTTTAGAAGTTATAGTACAATTTACTTATGATTGTACACTCTATCAGATTATTGTTTCTTTTCTTCGTTTTCTTTCTATCTTTTGTTATATGATTATAAAAACGGTAGTGTATTATTACCATATTTTAGATATGTCTGATAGGTAGAACTTTGCTAATTGTAAATGAAATTATGATAAGCATTGAAAACATTGATATGACTTTACTTAAAGGGTAAACTTCTCTATTTACATCCTTATTTAAGAAAGCAACGACAACCACATAGCTGACGTGTCGCTCTGTGGTTGAAAGTCAACAATTCAAAGGGTTTGCTAAATTTAAGGAACCACTCTCATACAAGGAATTAATTAAACAATCTGATTTGATGCTTACTCAATAGGAATAGTTTTAATAGTTTTGATATTATAACACTAAAAATATTAACAGCAAAATATTATTAATAATAAAACCCTTATTAATACGGAAAAATAAAAAGAGTCAAGTGATTTGGAAAAAAAAGGAGTAAAACGAAAAAAAAAATGGAAAATTTTAACGATGAAATTTATCAATACATCATTCAGTTGATGTGCATACAAAAGGCGTGAATATCTTGAGAACTTATACAAAGTATAATATTTGAATAACGTTGAATACAATTTAATTGAAACAATGAAACAATTATAGCAGAAAACGGAAAAAAAATGAGAAATATTGAAAATTTAAAAGTACCGATAAAAAGGACTCATATTTATAAGGAAAATGATTTTGGAATATAATTTCAGGTTCAAGTAGATAGTATATAATGATAAATACAACAAATATATTTAGGTGTGTCAACACTATCAACTTGATATTTTTAAAAACAATAAACAAAAAAGGAATCACTAATCACCTTGATTATTAATCTCCTTAAATATATATTGGTGGGTTATTGGATAATTAATAATTTAATTGGAATAAATATTAGTTTTTTTTTAATAAAGTGGAGAAGGGATGAAGAAAGAAAGTGATGAAAATATTCAAACATTTGTATAATGGAGATGGAAGTGTAAATGATGATAGTGAGCGGCATAAGGTGAGTAAGGGAAAGGGTTTATGTCTATATGAGGGAGTGATTACATATGTCAATAAAGTTTTTTTTATTGTTGGTATTATTTAGCTAAGTGTAATTTTGTTAGTATTTCGGGTAATAATTATTATTTAAGATAATGTCATATATGTATAAAAACTTCTTTTATTGATAACATATATGAATAATTTATATCATTGAAAAGGATAATTTTATAGTGTCAAACCGTCTTATTACAAAATTTGTGTACTAATTTATGGCCAAATGATTATGGAGTTCCTTAAAACCTATATTTTCCTAAGTAAATTTGACCTAATATACCAATGATTGCGTATTGTTTTTATGGGCTATTACCTTATAAAAAAAAATGGTATAGAATTTATTTTTGTATACAAATAATGGTATAGATATTGCGTCTTATGTCAATTGAGAGGTTGGGGGTTTGAGAGGTTAGGGGTTCGATTTTTAGCCGCGACATAGTGTGCTTCTTTGAAAACAAACTTTGATGTATATAACATTATTGTTTACTATTTTAAATATTACTTCCTCCGTTCCATTTGATTGTATACGTTTTCTTTATCACGTATGACAATGCTCATTTTCTTTTGTTTATATCTTTAGTTACGTATTATTACAACTTATAAAAATTTGAAATTAATATTGTACTCGGTAAGATAATTTAAATAAGATCTCACATGACTATTTTTTATGTTATATATTAAAAATTGTATTAAAGATTATCTTCACTTATGAATAGTGTCTAACAAGCAAACGTATACAACCAAATGAAATGGAGAAAGTATATATTTATGTATTTAATATCACGGGGTTTTATTATTTAACAATTCAACTAAATCATTTTAAATGTGCACCGGGTTCAATTTTCATTTTGTTTGATTTCGCTAATTAACAATTTGTATTAAATAAAAAAAAGTTCATATTTTTCGTTTTAAAGGTGCGGGTCAAAATTTTCAGTTTATAAGTGGATGGTTCTACGGATGTGCACGAGTTTGACTAAATTGACTATAATTAACTCAATTTGTAATGTATAATTGATTCAATATAAATTAGAGAGATTTTATTACATCATGTTAAAACTTCTATTTATAAAGATGATTACCTTTAAAAGGAGATAACTAATTGATGTAAAAATTAAAATATTACAATAAAATTTATGATAACAAAACCAAAAATTGCATACCCGTGCAATTTGCACGGGTTTAAAACTAGTTTACAATGAGAAACAAAATCCAGTTTCTTTTGGGCTTTTTATTATAAAATCTAAATAGTAGCGATAAAAAAAAAGCATTATCTTTAATTCATTGTAAATTGCCCATTCGACTTTTTACGCTATAGTACGAGATAATATTTTGACCACATTTTTCTTCATTTACATATTATTTTTCCATGTCAAAATTATAATTTTCTAAAACCTTTGTTACAGTAATAGTAATATGTTAATTATACATATAAATTTTTTAAAACTTGACTATATATTATCAAGGTCAATATTGAACAAAGTTTAACTTTAAAAGTGAGCAGAGTAATATGATTTACACAAATTCTCATTTGTGACGGACACTATCCGTCGCAAGCTTAAGACGGATACCATATTCTCTCACAAAATACCCATCAAGGGTGAGTGGAGAAGCACATGGGGGTGCCCACCTTATCCCCTCTACCCATTTCCTCTCACAAAATACCCGTCGCAAGATCCAATCCGTCGCAAGCAAGACCTACTGGATGATTTAACATATAAGACGGGATTATTGATCAATTTGCAGTTATATAGAGAGAACAAATTTTGATTAAAGAGAGTATTAAAATAAGATTATCGTCGTACCACTAACATAATAGGGAATGGAGAGTAACTTTTATCAGCAAGTCTCTCTTGTGACGGGAATATACGTCACAAGCTTGAGACGGATCAAGTATTACCCTTGTACGTAGATAAGACAAAACAGAATGCTACTCTCTAGGCAATTTGTGAACTTTTATTATATTCAATAATTTTCTTCTACTTTTTCAACTTCGAAAATACTCGTATTTCTTTTATATCTCACATTACTTTATTACGAGTCGGTCATATAATGACTTTCTTTTATTAATAGTTTCTCAATTCAAATGAATTTCATACGTTCATTTAATATATAAGATATATTTAAATTAAAGAGTTATAAAATCAATTTGTGCGAAAGGTGGATAATTTTTCACAAATTCTTATTAAAGACAGATAAAGTTCGTCTTACTAAAAAGACCTCTTACAAAAATCACGTAAAAGCACAAATGCGAGAAAGACCCTGACCGTCACAAGCAAGACGGATTGATAATCATTTATGACCTTGGTCAATAGATCAATTGGTCACATTAATCATCTCTTCACCAAACACACACTTCCCTCCCTCTTAAAAACAACTTCAAGAAAGACAATTCTTTTATAGTAACTGCCAGTACCATGAGTATTACTTTGCTTTCTTCACACCCATGTCTTTTATTCTTCTCCTCCTTCTTCCTCTCAATCTCCTCTTCTCTCTTCTAACTTCACTTTCAAGTCTAACTTCTTCTTCTTCTTTCTATTTCATTCCTCCTAACCATTTAATGCATCATTTCCTCCATTACCCACTTCCAAAATACAAATTCTTGTGTAAGACGGTTTTATCGTAACCATTTTCTTAAAAGACATGTCAAAATCACAACCCCAACAAGTAATAACACCACAAAACACTTCAAACATCATTGAAACATTAAAGAAATTCAAAAGAATGAAACTGCTTCATAGATTTTTAGAACCTTCATTAAGCATTATAGGATGTTTTTTAGCAACAATATGTGTGATATGTTGTTTCTTTTACTTAGATTATAGAGCATATATTAAAGGGTTTATGTTTTCAAACTTTAAATCTTCTGAAAGATTTCAATGGTTGAAAAATAATGGAGGAAATAGTGAATTTGGTGTGAAAAAAGTTGAGTTTTGGAGTGAATTAGGAAATGGGTGTGACGTGTTTGATGGTGATTGGTTGTGGGATGAGAGTTATCCTTTGTATCAATCTAAAGATTGTAAATTTATGGATTTTGGGTTTAGATGTTCTGAAAGTGGTCGTCCTGATAGTTTTTACACTAAATGGAGGTGGCAGCCTAAGCATTGCAACTTGCCTAGGTACGCTTTTTTACGAGTTAGTCTTGTATAAAACGGTTTTACATTTTTAGTTCAAAAAAGAAGTTATGGGTGTTAAAACTTTGGTAAGATTTCGGGTCTTATGTTTAAGCGTCTCCAAGAACAATCTTATGAAGTTATTTGTAGTTTGTACCATGTCACTATTACAATCGGTCTCTCTCAAGCCGGGTATTTCGTCTTAAAAATAAAACGGGTCAAGTAGTACTCACTTGGCTAGATTGAACAATTATTTTGGTAGTCTGTATGAGCTTTTAATCTGTCTTATTGTCTTACTCATACTATTTGACTCGTGTTAAGTATTTGTGTACGCATATATGTTATGTGGCTTATTAGACCCCACAAGTTTTTATAATTTTAACATATAGAAAGCGACCATGTGTAAAATCGTACTGATTTTTAGTAAGACCGCGTTATTTCCATGGGTGGTATTTGAATTTACGCTATGATCCCTCGGGGCAAATTTGGTTAAATTTCGTGGGTCCGCCACTGCAACGTTTATAAGCGATTATAGATTTGTGTCATACAAGTACAATGGTCCTACACGAGATAATGGCCGTTGCAATTAGGATAATGTGAGCGTGTGAGACAATCTAAGTGAGAGTTAGGGTAATATCTCTCCACCTGATTGTACTTTACCTTTCTCTCATGCTTTTTTTGCTTATTGGTTTTGTGGGCAGCATTCAAAATGTGTGAAGGTTGTAATTTTGTAATGAAACTTATTTGTTGGTGATTTAGCTGTCTTGTTACCTGTTTTTTTGTGTTTCTATTATCACAAATTCTCATTGAAGACGGACTTATTCCGTCTTGAGTTGAAAACGGGCCAAATGTGACCAGTTTAACGACAAATGTAACTATGTGACAAACAACTAATTATAGCTTATGTGGAAAATATATTCTCATATGGCAAGAATAATAGTTAGTATAATATCTTTTGTATATATATTCTAAGATTATCTTTTAGTTATTTGGTTTCCTAATTATTGTGATCCATGTACATTGTAATCCACGGCTAATGTTGTCATATGCATAGGGTTTAGAGTTGTGTAGCTATGTATAAATAATAAATATGCACCTTGTAAGTTAATGTTAGACATGCAATTCTTAATGTAAAACCTTTCTCATAATTCTAATAGCTTATGATATGTTACGGGTTACATTTGTCGTTAAACTATGGCTGTTGTTGAGGCTCTTACCAATGTCAGGTGATTAGATGTACGCAACATTGACACATTGTTAAGGCGTTAAAATATTTAATGGCTCTGAATCCGAGAGAAATTGGCATTTGGCTTGCCATTATAGTGTGATTGTTCGGAACTTGAATTAGAGCCTTACACGTGAGACCAACCTATCAATCGTAATTAATGATAACCGTCCCATAAAATTTCCATGGCTGTTTAAAAGGGACATCGATGCTATCTTATTTCGCGGCTGATTGCTTTAGTAATTGACATTTGGGGTACTGATTAGTTATATGTAGCTATCTTATTACACAGTACTTACATTGATAAATAAGCCTGCCCCATTTTTTGTTTTCGAGAGGGTTGTTTGATTTGACTAGCCAATCATTTAGTCCCTACTTGGTACACCCTGTTATTTTCGCCTAGTTATTTCTTGCTTTCCCTTTCGGCTATACAAGCATTCGAAATGGCTTGATGATACATTTTTCCTGCTGTGTGGATGTTGTCTGGTGCGACATTTTCTCAGTACTTATGACTAGCAAAGGTTGAGTTGCCATTGTATTTTGTTTCATTTGTTTCTGATGTTCGATCTAATTCCCCTCTACTTTTAGACGAGTTCCATGATGCTTAGGCAATTACATGAAAACATGAATCTAGGAACCAAAATCTTGTTTTTAACTACGTTTACCTGATTATAAAATATCAGATTTGATGCAAGACTGATGTTGGAGAAGTTAAAAAATAAACGCATCGTTTTTGCCGGGGACTCAATTGGGAGGAATCAGTGGGAGTCGCTTCTTTGCTTGCTTGCTTCAGCTGTTCCTGACCAGAACACAATATATGAAGTTAATGGCAATCCAATAACAAAGCACAAGGGCTTCTTAATCTTCAAATTCAAGGACTATAATTGCACTGTCGAGTATTATAGGTCGCCTTTCCTCGTTCAGCAGGGACGTCCCCCTGTAGGAGCTCCAGACAAGGTGAAGTCAACATTGAGATTGGATCAAATGGATTGGAACTCCGGCAAGTGGAAGGATGCTGATTATCTCGTCCTTAACACCGGTCATTGGTGGAACTATGAGAAGACTATAAGAGGGTATTTAAACTTCTTTCATTACTAGTACTCTTTCCGTCTCAGTCATTTGTTTACCTTTTATATTAATCGTGAGAGTTATTTTAATCAAAGGTAAACAAATGATTGGGACAGGGGGAGTACTAGCTATGTTACGTGACTCTATCTCGTGAATTTTTATGCTTTAATAATACTGCTGTCGCCTGTCGGCAGACTACCTGACTATGTCTCCTGAAAATTTATGTTCTGAACCGATGTTATTTGCAGCGTACGTCATTGTGGTTCCGATTTCTGAGCAATTTGGTCCTTAATGGGTGTAATCAATTGTACATGTTCTATGCTTGCATGACTAACTTAGATTCTACACTAATCTACTCTAATCTCCTAGATTTCCGTGGCCATTTTGTTTGTAAGTTTGGGGGTTTGGTAGAATATTTGGGAAAATCCGATTTAACTCGATTTTAATAATGACTTGAGTATGTTAGATTCATGGGGAACTGTGATAATTGCTGTCTCATTTATAAGTCAGAGTTATTGCTTCTGAGTTTAAATGCACCATGTTGTATTTTATTTTGGTATTGTGGACTTGTGGTGCATGGGTAATACTTGGCTAAATTAACTCGACTTGATCAGCAGGAGTGAAATGAGATTGCCCGAAAATGTGAATTGATCCGATCCGATCCGACCCTTAGGTAGCTTGAACATTGTTGGACTTTTTTGTTTGAGATGATACGTATCAATCTGACCTGAAATTAGCTTGAGTTGACTCGAATTGACTAATTTTAAATTAGAACTATAGTTGCTCTTATTGACTCGCACACATAAAAAGTGACAAAAGCCTTCTTACACAGGATACGAAATGATTATACTTAAGACTCAATGACAAAATGACTCGTACCATAGATTAGTGACTTAAAATGACCCGGAAGTAGGATGAAATCACTTGTAAGTAATGCTCCTTAAACAATCCTGGCCTGAAATGACCCTACCTGACCGATATACATAAAAAATACCCGAAATGATTCGACATCCTAAATCACCCGTTTTCCAGGCTATCATTTATTAAAAACTTCTGTACTCTCTCTTTTCAACATTTTTTCATGTCAATATGTGTACCATGTTTGTGTTCAGTTTCATTATACCCCTTACCTAGCTAATTGTGTTGTTTTGATGAAATTTCATTCACTGCTCGGATTTCTGTAGGATGTTATATGTCAGTTACGGTATATGCTTATTTCTGAGGTTTAGTCATCATGTCTCGCATTATGATCTCTGATTTATAGCAGATGTTCCTTGAAAACTATTTGAGCTAAAAATTTCTATCGGCAATTCCATTATTCCCCAAATTGAACTGTTGAAGATGACATCAGGCCTTGTAACTTGTAATTTGTATGGCAGGGGTTGTTACTTTCAAACCGGGGCAGAGGTAAATATGAGTATGACGGATGATAGTGCATATCGAAGATCGTTAGAGACTGTACTTAACTGGATAGATAAAGATGTAAATACAAGCAAGACCAAGGTCTTCTTTCGTACATATGCGCCTGTACATTTCAGGTTTATCATCGTTCTTGAAATCGTACTATTTTACTCTTTATTCTTTCTTTTGTCGTCTTGGTTAGAAGGTTTTAGTTATAAATTACTGTAGTATATATGTTGCCAGCCTGGTAAGAGTAAGCATTACAGTGCACACGAATCATACGCTTCATTCATCTAATACAAACTACGTTTTTACCTAGCAGAGGGGGTGACTGGAAGACTGGAGGAACCTGTCACATGGAGAGCCTTCCCGAGCTCGGAATCTCCTTGGTTCCACCACAAATATGGCCCAAGTTCACAATAGCCACAGATGTATTGACTGCCCGCAAAAACCAGTCCATAAATTCTAGGGCCATTAATCTGTTGAACATCACAGTAATGTCTTCTAGAAGAAAGGACGGCCACTTATCGTTATACTACCTAGGCCCTGGTGCGGGTCTCGCATCAATCCACCGGCAGGATTGCAGCCACTGGTGCCTGCCAGGAGTTCCTGACTCGTGGAACGAACTGCTTTACGCTGTTATGTTTAGGCGCGATGTTACTCCGTCGTGGAATGTAACTTCATTTCAAACTCAGGCTGTGTGAAATATACTGATACACGTTATATCTAACCAAATGTATAGTACATTAGTGATTTTTGCAGGAAAATACAATTAAGAAAGTGGTGGAGAATATGGTGGATGAATATAGGGAAGGTATCCAAGAAGCCTGCACAATTATATGTGTATCTTATATATGTAGCTTAGACTCAGTCTCATGTAGGTTCAAATACACACATACAAAGGTTTCTTATTTATTTAGAAATTGGTTGATTTAAGTTTTAAAGAATTATAAAGGATGTATGTTCTCCATTTTCTTTTCTTTCTGCTTGTTGATTGTGATTCTTAATTAAAACTTGTTTGACCACAAACCTTTAGATCGACCTTTGTAATAGGTTGCTGTCATATACGAGTAATATTTATCGTTAGGAGGTTGTTCTACCTTGAATAGAGGTTTAAAATGGGCTCTGCCTTGTTTCGAGACTCCAGACCATCAAAGTGACCCGTCTAGGAGGCTTATTGCGTCTTTTTACAATTCGAAAAAATAGCATAAAGGAATGTTGGTCGTCGAGTTGTGATCATGTCTCTATCGAGTATCGACTATGGTGGTACATATTTTCAGAAATTTTAAGTCGATGATTTTGTTGGAACAAGTTAAAAATGAAAGCGAGTTTAAATAGCAAAAATGTTAATGTCCGTTCTGTTGGATTTAATTTACTTCAATTTAATTCAGCCATTCAAGTTAGGTTGAGTTCATCATGCTTATTCATGCTTCCTTTTCTTATCACAACCTTCTCGGTTCTGCCAAAACGGAAGTTGTTGGGTACATGTTACATTACTACTTATTTCCAAAATTCTTCAAGTTGACCTTGAAATTATGGATGGAATTGAAATTTTATTCACCTGATTCTAATTTCTAACGTGGATGGAAATTCGACTTAAAAAGATGACTGATGAAACAAATGACACGTTAGCCACGATGTCAAAAGACAAATGGATAACAGATGAAGGTTCACACGACCAGAACTCGATTTTTTGACAACCTTAATTAATGAGTAATGACTTTATTCTAAATATTCAATCAGGTAATTTAAGTCCGAAAAAACGGGCCCTAATTTATCGAGCCCCGACTTCTTGTTCTTTTAACTCCCACGGCACAAAACCCTTGAAAAAGTCGGGTGAAAAAAAGGTGAAAAAGCAGAAACATTCGTAAAATCCACCACTAGTCCACTACAAACAAAATTCGATTTACAGCCTTTCGAAAAATAAATAGAAGAAATTACAGAAATACAGAAAGCGTAAAACCCAAGCGAAGATTTTACAATCGAATCAAAAATCCCCAAAAAAGAAACATATATATGCATACTGATTTAGATATTCAAGAGTTAGTTCAAGCACAAGTTGAAGAAGTTTGCTTAGACGTAACAATGGTGGATTCTACTGCTACTTCTCGTACTAGAGATCTTGATAAACTTCTTTTACGCCATGGTCATCTTGTTGGTCCCACCTTTGAACCCAGTTCTCAGGTTTAATCTCTCTTTATTTCGGGTTTTTTTTCGTTTAGGCATTTCGGTGAACAGTTGGTGTGCATTGTGTTTTGAGTTGGGTTTTTGTGATTATGTTGATTGTATTGAATTGGTGGAAGTTATTGTGTTGATTAGGGTTTGTTTTCGTTTGGGAATTTCGGTGAATAGTTTGTGTGCATTGTGTTTTGAGATGGGTTTATGCGATTATGTTGATTTGATTGGTTGATTTTACGGAAGATTTGTTGAATCGTATTGGGTGCGTGGAAGTTTTAGAGTTGATTAGGGTTTGTTTTCGTTTAGGAATTTCGGGGAACAGTTTTTGTTCATTGTGTTTTAAGATGGGTTTATGCGATTATGTTGGATTGATTGGTAGGTTTTATGGAAGTTTAGTTGAATTGTGTTGATTAGGGTTTGTTTTCGTTTAGGGGTTTTGGTGTGCGTTTTGTTTTAAATGGGTTTTTGCGATTATGTCGATTTGATTGGTTGGTTTTATGGAAGTTTAGTAGAATTGTGCTGATTGGGGTTTGTTTTTGTTTAGGCATTTCGGTGAACACTTGGTTTGTAGTGTGATTTAATATGGGTTTATGGGATTATGTTGATTTGGTTCTGACCGGTGTGTGTTAGATTGATTGATTTTTGTGTCAATTAGGGTATATTTTCGTTTGGGAATTTCGGTGAACACTTGGCATGCATTGTGTTTTAATATGGTTTTCCGCGATCATGTTGATTTGGGTTTTGTTGGGTACGATTTGATTGGTTTTTAGCGTTGATTAGGGTATGGTTTTGTTGAGGCAATGTTACAAACAGTTGGTGTGCATGAAGTTGTAGTGTTCTGTTAGATGGGTTTATCCAACTATGTTGGTTTTATGGAGGATTTATTGGTTTTTGTTGGATGCGAACTGGGAAGAGATTTTAGTGTTGATTAGGGTATGGTTTCGTTTAGGCCTTTTGGTGACCATGTGGTGTTATTTTACAATAAAATAATGAGATTATGTTAATTTGATTGGCTGTTTTTTTGGACGGTATTAGTTTTTGTTGGGTATGAAGAGCTTTTAGTGTTGATTAGGGTATAGTTTTAATTAGGAACATATGTCGTGCATGATTTTGTAAGATGAAATGATGCGACTTCGTTGATTTGGTTGGTTGATTTTATGGAAGATTCATCGAATTGTGCTGGGTGGGTGACGATTTTAGTGTTGATTGGGAAAAGTTTCGTAATTGTGTTTTGAGGTGCGCAAATGCGCAATCATTTAGTGGTAGTTTCAAAAGATGGTTCATGTGAGCTGACCTCAAATAATTTTGTAATTAAGGCTATGTTGTTGTTGCTGATTAGGGTATAGTTTTTTCAGGAATTTTGACGAAAATTTGCTGTGCATGAAGTTGGAAGCGTTTTGTAGATAGGGTTGTGAATTTTGTGGGTTTTTGTTGAATTTTGCAGTTAAGAGATGATCTTCAGGAGTATGCAAAAGTTTTGGTGGTTGGAGCTGGTGGGTTAGGATGCGAATTGTTGAAGGATTTGGCTTTGACAGGGTTTAAGAACCTTGAAGTGATTGATATGGACCGAATAGAAGTTACCAATCTTAATCGTCAATTTCTCTTCAGGTTTGTACAGTTGCTCGTTGCACTGTAATGTGTTATTTTGATTATGGGTTGTGTTCATGCATTGGTACATCATGTTGCTCAATCTGAAACTGGTTCTGATGCTAGTATTGCACTTAGCTGTTGGTAATTCATGCATCAGCCAACACTGGTGACTGGCCTTGAAGTAAGGAAACTTTTGGCAAACCAGCTAATAATAACTTACAACTGCCGGTCTTTAATGTTTTATTGCACAATTATTAAATGTGAGGCAAGAAACAGACAAGGAAAAAGCGTACTGATCCCATTCTGCGGTCAATAGTTACTACCATGATTAGTTATTGGTTATCAAGTTGAACTAAGCTTTTGGTTGTGTTTTTGGCTTATCATTTTGGGCCTTAAGACTGAAACAAGATATATTTTGTCAAGTACATTGCAAAGTTTCAATCGCTTGAACAAGGTGTCAAGACCTTTTAAAAGAAGAGGTTGGTGATTAGGTAGGTCGGCAGCATATGAATACGCTTGGATTTGGAAATTAGGGTTGTAATATTTGTATTTAAATGCTACAAACAGATTCTGTACTCCCCTGGCTATCTTTCGTTATTTAAATGCAAACAAAACCTCATGCTTGTCCTTGCCTTACTCTTAGAGGAGAATAAATGCCTTCATTTATTAGTCCACTAACAAGAAGTAATTTGCAAAGTACGTATCTCCATATTGGTTCTTGACTCATGTTGTTTGTAAAGAAGTATTTTAATGTTGTTTTTTATCCAGGCTTGAAGATGTGGGAAAACCAAAGGCTGAAGTGGCTGCAAAACGTGTCATGGAAAGAGTTAGCGGTGTTAATATTGTTCCACATTATGGCCGCATTGAGGACAAGGATCTTGACTTCTATAGTGATTTCAATATCATTGCGCTTGGGCTGGATTCTGTTGAAGCGCGGGGCTATATTAATGAAGTAGCGTGCAGTTTTCTAGGTCTGGTTTTTCTAGTTATGCACTCTTATTGTTTTATCTATGCACACAAGTTAGATGAGCTAGCCTGTTGAACTTGAAAAGTATCACTCAATAATAGTTCTGTTTGGGTTGTAGGGTGACTCCGGTCTCCCGTCCAACCAAACATGATAAGCAAATATACGACGATGATTGTCCTTCCAATCGGGTTCAAAATTAGAACTCCTTTGTAACTTCATTGCTATTGGTTAAAGTCATCATGGATGGTTAAATGGAGGCCTAACGTGCGCCTTGTGTACAAGGCCAATGACGAATGAGCGGAAGGTTATTAGTTTAAGTCATTAAGCATATTTAGGGGTTTTATTTATTTATTATGCTAAGAGACATTGAGGCTAGTACAGGCAGATAGTATTAATCTTGGGTACAAGTGCCCAAATACGTCGGTTCTGGTAGAGAAACAAATCAAACATCCCTGTGAATATTTGCGGCTAATCATTTTTATGTTACTGTTCATATTGGCATTGAGTAGTATAAAAGTTTTTCGTTATCATTGTCATTACTTCAAGCCTTAGTTTACCGACTAGCTTAATTGTTTATTGCACAGAGTATGACACGGATGACAATCCCATGGAGGAAACACTTAAGCCTATGGTAGATGGTGGAACCGAAGGTTTTAAGGGCCATGCTAGAGTAATCATTCCTGGAGTGACTCCATGTTTTCAGTGCACTATCTGGCTCTTCCCTCCTCAAGTCAAATTTCCATTATGTACTCTTGCAGAGACGCCTAGAACTGCGGCACATTGTATAGAATATGCCCATTTGATCAAATGGGGTGAGGTAGTTATTTATCACCCAGTCGTTTCTACCAGCTTTTCATATTAGTGATTTCTAATTGCACATGGAACGGGTATGGGCCTTTTCCACGTGTATAGAGAGTCCCTTCATAAGCCCAAAGGATGAACCTAAAACTAATTTGTAATAGGAGTAGCTCCTTGGTTTATTAATGATCAATTCTCTCATCTTTTATCAATATAGGACATTCAAATGAGGTTAAATATATCATAATGGGAAGGACCTTAATGTTTATGCATTAATCGTTTTGCATACGCTGAGCAGGTCTACAAAGGCGAATCTTTTGATCCTGACAGTCCAGAGCACATGCAATGGATCTATACAGAGGTAATGGAGTTGATGTTAATTGGGTCAAGCATTTACAACTTCATCCACACCATTTTAATGTTTCCCTGGTTATGTTGTAGGCTGTCAAGCGAGCTGAGCTTTTTGGTATTCCTGGAGTCACTTATTCCCTCACTCAGGTATGCCCGTGTAAGAAACCAACTTTTTTATTTTACTTCGCTCAGGGTTGACTTTCATTCAAATGCAACATGATTGTGATCTGTTAAACCGTCAAAAGGTTTATTTACTGTCTTTCACATTCTAGCCAACAACCATATGTTATCTTTGTCCTTCTTCTTTACATTGGATTTTTTTACTGCTACCCAAGATAAGTGTTTGATTGTTCGTCCTCTTCAAATTAGAAATTAATGTCTTGAAACAAAATTGCTCCTTGGAGGGTTGGACTTTGATGACTGAAGTTGGTTCTTACATCCACACAATTGAAAATAGTAGAAAAGTAGAGTGATTTTAAGTTTGCGTAACGCCCAAGTACCGTACTCTGCTGTGCTCACGTGCTTTAATGTTGCCAGGGGGTTGTGAAAAATATCATTCCAGCTATTGCCTCAACTAACGCTATTATATCGGCGGCTTGCGCACTCGAAACTTTGAAGATAGCAACTGGATGCAGTAAAACTCTGTCCAACTACTTGACGTATGTCCTAAACCCTTTTTTTTTCCAAATTTTCTTGGTGTTTGGCTTGACGATACATCTTTTCTTTGATTGAGCAGTACCTTGTTTGACGATCAATTTATCAGAATCCATTTAGCGGTACATTTATTTATTTATTTATATGTTTCTTTTTTGCAAAAACCAGTGAGACAGACGCCACAGACAGACTGCCTTTTATTCGGGCCCTTTAGGCTCGAATACTGCACATGCTCCTGGAATACTAAGAATCAAAATCAAAAAATAGTAGCCAAATTGTAGATGAATGTAACTTGTTGAGCTTGAAAAGTTGTGATCCGGCAAGAGATCTGGAAAGGCTAAGTTTGAAGTTTGATAATCTTCTCTTTTTGAACTTTCTATTGCTAGTTTGATATTTGGGTGTAAGGGATGTTTTCATTAGTGTAGTAGTGCTTACTGTTTGTGGGAAATGGGTTGGCCTGGACTTTGGTTGCTTTCTTGGTAGTAAATGTCTCCATTATGTAATTTGATGTGTACTTATTTCTGGAATCCTGTACAATTAAACTCTGTTGTTTTGCTTACTTGCCTTCTTGGGTTGTAGTTTGGCTTATATTGTTTGCAACTCTGAACCTGTGCAATCAAATGATGTATTGCAGGTATAATGGAGTTGAAGGCGTACACACCAAAGTGACGGAGTTTGTCAAGGACAAGGATTGCCTTACGTGTGGTCCCCCGGTTCTTATTGAGTTAGACACTTCTTGTTCTCTGCAAAAGGTTTGCAATTCTTTTCATTTTTTTTAATGGTTTTTTATTTTATTTCAAGGAATCAATGCGACTTTTCACTGTAATATGATTTTGTTCCCTGTTTAGGTTTTGCTACTCCTGAATCCTTATGACTTTGTGTTGTTTTACGATGCCTAACCGCTATACATTACTTCTATAGCAATCATAACAACATATTTACGTGTTACTTCCAGTTTGGAAACAAATTGGTTTCACTTTTTAGGATTCTTACTTACCTCGTACTAAATCTCTACTAAAATTTATGTCAGTCAGTCACTATCACTCGGTTGAAACTAACTGTTATTTTGCATAATTTCACTTCATTGGAAATAACATTGTAGTTTGTGTTGCCAGAATCTCAGTTTAGCATATATGTTTTGATATCCATCAATACATTTCATGAGTTAATTAGGTCAGATGAGCTTTCTATGTTTGACACTTTGGCCTTCGAACCTCATTTACACATTGGGAAATTGTTCCCTTTATTCTTCTTCTCAACTAGACTCTCTTCCTGACTAATGATATACCCAATGTTTTAAGTTTCTGAATGAACATACTTTGCTTTAGACTGAGAAATTGAATTCTTTGATTAAAAGTGTCAAATAGAAATCGTATAATTCAGTGTTGCATTGTTCGGTGCTCTATTTAGCTTGGTTCAGGGAATGGGCTCATGTTTGTGGGATGCTACCTATGCTGTACCGTGTCAAATGTAGTGGTTTGATCGTATATTTATATCAGGACCTCTGGATTAACATTTCCTGGTGGTATTCATGACAACAGTTCATAGAGCTGGTAGAGGAGCACCCAAAAGTTCACGTGTCAAAAGCAAGCGTCTTGTTCCAAAGGGAGAAATTGTACATGCAAGCGCCTCCTTTTTTCGAAGAGTTGACTCGTCCAAACCTCACAGAACCACTGTTTGACTTGATGGGTCGGATTTCTAGTGGAACCATCCATGTTACAGGTACTACCAGCAAGACTGGCAAGAAAACGTCTGGAATGAGGAAATTACGTGTGGCTTTCAAGGGAGTTGATGTCATCGCAGACGTAGATATGGCTGCTAGTGGTGCATAATATCCTGAAATATATTTGGTTCAGCTTTTAAGACAAGGACAACTAATTTGTTGAAGCTGCATGAATTCTTCTATGCATTGCTCTCCCTTTAATTTTCTCCATTGTTCCTAATCAGAAAGAAGCTGAACCAAGTACACCATCCTTTCTTCTGTCAGTTGTAATTGGTTTTGTTCGATGCATATAGCCAGAAAACTATTAGTGTTTTGCAAACGGAAATTGATTATTAAGCTCTAGAAAACGATCAAGTTTGAAATAAACTTGATTAAGCGGAAAGTCGCAGAACAAATTGGATGCTTTACATTTGTAGAAAATGATCAATGTGTAGAGCTTAAATATTCACTTGTCATGTTTTTTGCCGCTGCACATTATTATTATGTATTCGTGGAGATATTGACGGGGTCTTCAACTTTGTGATTAAGATCGCTCTACTGTGAACGATAGGCTCATAGGCTGTATTTGAATTGCTCCATTTCTCATTTATTCCTTGTCGCTCTTTCCCTCCCTTGCACTTAAATTTCCGGTCTCCCCGCCCCTATGAGCCCTACCTTTGTTTTGTGCATTGTAGTCTTTCCTCACAGCCCGATCATTGTGGATGTTGTTATTGTACAGCCCGATTGAATTCCTTCATTTAATCATTTTTAAATTGAGTTTAATCATTTAATGGTAAAAAATTTCTCAGAAAATAATTACATTTTATTGTAAAATAGTAATATTTAGTCCGTCTTTATTTCAAATGGATTTAGTCCGCATTACAATTGGGGCATATATTAAAAACCAAAAATTTTCATTATGTAAACCATAAAACTAATTAAGGAAATATATTGTATCACATTTTATTTTATTTTAATTTACTAAATTCCACCGTCTTGAACCAAACAAGGCGATAGCTACCGAGTTGTCGAATCAAGTGGCACCGCACTCCTTACTCTTTAGAACCGAGACCAAATCCAAACTACACAAAACTGAAAAGGGACTCCTCCATTTTATCAACTTATTAACCTAAACAAAACTCAAAACTCTACTAAAATGGCGTCAATGGCGATGAAGAGCTCAACAATCCTCAAATCCTTTAGCACAAGCTTTAGAGTAGCAGCATCAAGGGCATTTTCGTCAATATCAGTAGGATCTGACTTACTTTCCTCTGCTCCTGATGTTTCCCTTCAAAAGGCTCGTTCTTGGGATGATGGTGTTTCTTCCAAGTTTGCCACTACTTCTCTTCATGACATTTTTAAGGTACCCTTTTCTTATTTTTATGTTTAGTATTATTTATTTAATCATGGTTTGTTGTTATTGTGAATAATTCATCAATTAATGTTGTTTTTTGGATTTGTAGGGGAAGAAAGTTGTGATCTTTGGGCTTCCTGTAAGTTAATTTCTGATTTTTATTTTGTATGTATTGTTGGTTTTATGTTGCTTGATTAATGGTTAGTCTTGAATTTATGATGTTGTCATTGATAAATGATTTAATTGAGCTAGTATTTTTGATAAACTCGGATTTTTTTTTCTTATTTATTTGTATTTATAGAAAGATTATGCTGTTTGTTCTTGGGCTGGTGAGTGTATGCTGTATATTGAAAAATGGTTATAGGGTAGGTGGTCATGTAGTTGGAACAATGATTCATGTTAGTCGATCGCAAAATCATTTTGGGACTAAAGCTTTGTTGTTGTAGTAGTTGTTATTGTTGTCATTTAGTTCGGGATTCGGGGATTTGGGTACTCTATGGAGCTGATTGCCAATAGTATGAGGATGGCAATTTATAGGAGGTGCATGATGTTGTTTGGTTGAATTCGGTTTGTGCTTGATGATGTTGATTCTGAAATGTAGTACGGAGTATGTACCGTAGTAGAATATATAAGAAGTTCATAAAATTGTTCGTTGAACACGGTAATACTACTTGATCATTACCATGTACGTTTCAAGTGAATTGGTGAAACTCTCAATTATTCAACACTGATCAACATTGATGCTCTCATATGTTTTTTTAGGGTTAAATGATGGGATGTCATACCATTTACAGAGATTCATTATACGGAGTATTTTCTAGTTTCCATGCACCATTCATCATGTTTTTAGCTTCTTCTCTTTACTTGCTCATTAATTCATAGAAGTTCAGAAAAAGTAATACAACAGCTACGTTACTTGCAAAATTTTGGAGAATTTCAGCAAAATTAATCTTATAAGTTATAACCACCATAAGTTAGGAAGCTAAAAGATTTCCGGAAATTTGTAGTAGGATAAGAAACTCTTATAAAAATAAAATGAAGGGAAAATATTTTTGCGCTAACAATTTATTTTTTTAAACATTTAAGCCTACTTGACCACACACTCTATTTTGTTCTTATTTTTGGCTTGGAGTTCGTTCATATTAGGGTTTGCTATATAATCCTATTATTGAGTAAAATTTAGCAATGTGTTTAATGTTTCTTTTGCAGGGTGCATACACTGGAGTTTGTTCATCTCAGCATGTACCTAGTTACAAGAACAATATTGACAAGTTCAAGGCTAAAGGGATCAACTCAGTAGTTTGTGTTGCCGTGAATGATCCTTATGTTATGAACGGGTGGGCTGAGAAGCTTGACGCAAAAGATGCTGTAAGCTCACTACAATTCTTATGTGTTGCGTTGTGATTTTTTTTGGCTTATAGCTTGAAGCAAAAGATGTTTCTTACTCCGTCACAACTCAAAACACCCTAATAAGCGATAACTTTAGTGCCACCACATTAGTAAATGAAGGGATCTATATCCCTCCACTTTATTTCTCTCCAACTCTATTTTCCGAACCATATGAAGGAAATTGTTACCATCCCTTCCCTCGCCCTCCTTCAAAATCTGTCCATCCAAGCCAAGGGAAAATCACCAAAGTGAGACAGTGAGGCTGGTGAATGCCCTCTAATCGCAAGGAATCTAACTGATTTCCACGTATTTCACATCCGTATTACTTCGTATAATGATTTTTGGTATAAATAGCTGCAGTAAATGTAAAAAGTGTTGACGAGTTAATGTCGTCACGTTATAGTATTTGTACTTTTGTTAATCGAAGTATGCTGTTTTAACAGCTAACCATTCCAGAAAATAATATGTTATTGAATTGGATTCAGTGAGTTATAATTTATAAGTTGTAATTTATCAATGTCTCATATCTCGTGTTGTCTAAATGTCTTGTGGAACTTGTTTATTCCAGGTTGAATTCTATGGCGACGTTGATGCAAGCTTTCACAAAAGCTTGGACTTAACCGTAGACCTCTCCGCAGCTTTGCTTGGTACTCGCTCTCACAGGTATTAAATCCCTGTCGGCCTGACACTAATCAGTCAACTTTTCAAGCGAATTCCCAGATCTCATATCCTATGCACAAATTCTCATTGAAGGCAGTGCATATCCGTCTTCAATGAAGACGGGTCGGATCCCCTCTCACAAGGAGGCAAGTGGGAATCCTCCCCACTTTCCTCCTTGTGAGAGGGGATCCGACCCGTCTTCATTGAAGACGGATATGCGCCGTCTTCAATGAGACCAATTGTATCCTATGTTACTTCAAATTTATACTTTGTGGGAACATAATTGTGTCTGACATGACACTCAAGGATTGAATATGTACCAGACTTTTATGAATCCGATTCTTCTACTTTAAAGAGTAAAAAAGGATGGCCGGCATGAGAGAAAGAGACTATGTGTAAAAGCATTAATTTTGATACTCAATTATTCTAACCTTATTACTCAAACACCTCTCTATCTCACTTTCACAGAACTCAGATAGTTAACATTTATACATACATATATCATATACAGTATGTCTTTTGGAAGCTTGTTCCTGTACCGGTATGTTCGTTGTAGGATAGTACCCATGTTGAAAAAATTGAGGCATGTTGAGTCCAACACTATATACACTCATGCCAGACACTCGTATCTAATCTTAGTAAGCGTAACTTATACCTGCTCTAACCCTGTTAAGTTGTAAGTCGTATCATGAATCGTTTTTATTTTATTATTGTTTTTATGCAGATGGTCAGCCTATGTGGATGACGGAAACATCAAGGTTCTGAACGTCGAGAAAGTTCCGTCAGAATTTAAAGTGTCTGGTGGCGATCATATGCTTGCTCAGATCTAAACGTCTCCAAGGTTATCTTCACATCTTTCTGGCCATCAATAATTTATAGTTGGCTTTCGTTGAGGCCAGATTATATCTCCGATAACGACCTCTTGTACTATTAACAAGGAGGCTGTTGCTTTCCATTAAGCTTTTGCACACCCCTTTCATACATCATAGGTTTGATGAAAAACTCATACTTTTAAATGGCCATGTCCTTGAGGCATTGTTCACTTCTTCATTCCTGTAATAGCTAAATGTTACCGTAGGGTTTGAACGTTAATTTTGTCGTCATGTTATGCGCTTGTTTATGACATCCCATCTCTACCAACGTTTCGTCAAATGCGCCTTTGTGCCATCATGAACTTCGAGGATAATTTTTGGTTAATAAACATCTTGCTTGGTTTTTGATGGTTCTAACCTTGATCTAAGTCCGGTGATGGTCTGCGAAAGTATGGAGCGTTCAATAGTGTTCTTTTTCGGTCAGATAGTGTTTCAATAGTATAAGTACGTAATTTAATTTCGGTTTATTGTGCTGGCTATACATCTGGACATGGTGAGTGATGGGTGTTAACACTCGCCAGTCGTCAGGAGGAATAATTTTTTCTATGGTAGTCAAAATCCGTCACAAAGCTTGTGACGTGAGACAAAGGGGTGATGCGAATTTGATTGCTTGTCTAGATTCA
Source organism: Heliosperma pusillum (assembly GCA_022085475.1). Classification (NCBI taxonomy): domain Eukaryota; kingdom Viridiplantae; phylum Streptophyta; class Magnoliopsida; order Caryophyllales; family Caryophyllaceae; genus Heliosperma; species Heliosperma pusillum. The sequence goes on along the minus strand of JAIUZE010007999.1, from coordinate 44,959 downwards.
TTGCTCGGGTAGATTCATTGTTTGTCATTATATTATTAATAAATTTGCTTAATAATTGTTATTCTTAATAGCTAGGCTCTTGGCATTCTATTTGATGCATTGTAAGTAGAGATGACAATGGATCCAGGACCCTATCAAGATCCGCGGATCCGGACCCTGGTGGAGCGGATATGGATCTCATTTTTATGGATCCAGTGGATATGGGTCGGATATGAATCCTAAAAAATTTACGCGGATCTGGATATGGATCTTGTTGTTAAGATCCAGACCCTACCCACGGATCCATATCTTTTATTTTTTTAATTTATTTTAATTATATAAGGATAATTAAAATTTATAATGCTGATATTTTCTAATTTAATCAACTCTCATATGTCATTTTACTTATTTCAAAGGTCATTCTTAATTTATAATACAATTGTAATATTTGTAAATTAACTTTTTCCTCATCCAAATAATAACTTACGCGGTAATTAGTTACTTTATTATGTTAAATGTCGATATGATGTATACTTATAATCTTATTAAACATTCTAATACATTTTATGTAATTTTAATAGAAAACTTACATTAAAAAGATGAATAATTTAATAAAATATTTTGAAAACGATCAGATCCATTTGGAACCCAGATCCTACCCTGATCCACGGATCTGGATATGGATCTGAAAATTTTGGACCCTGCGGATATGGGGCGGATCTGGATCCAACATATACAATATGGATATGGATCTGGATATTATAGGACCCTATCCAGATCCTATCCATTGCCATCCCTAATTGTAAGGCTATATATAGCATCAAATAGAATGCCAAGAGCCTAGCTATTAAGAACAACAATTATTAAGCAAATTTATTAATAATATAATGACAAACAATGAATCTACCCGAGCAATGAATCTAGACAAGCAATCAAATTCGCATCATACTCCCTTTCTTTGAAAAGAATCGACCCGATTCTTGAAATCATTTAATCCCCCGGGATCGTCGTAGGTGCTTTCAAATGAGAACAAACCGACATGTCTTACTAATTTTTTTTGGATGAACACTACTCGGCGAGCAGGAATTTTTTTTTCCCCGGTGAACAGTACACAGACGAGAACAGTTTTTTTTTTCGGATGAATAGTACCCGACGAAAACAATATTTTTTTTTTGGATGAACAGTACCCTGACGAACAAAAATAGAAACTTTTTTTTTTTTTTTTTTTTACTTCCACCCCTTGAAAAACAAGTTACTAGAAGGTGCTCTAGAGATCAAAACCGATTAATCCTCGAACTACCTCGCTCGAGTTTAACCCTTGAATTCCAATCGCAATCAGAATTTCAACACTTGAATTTGATGCGCTTAGGACCGTCTTGAATTTAAGGAAATCAAGAGCCTAAGCTCTGATACCATATGATACGAAATTTTTGCAAGTGGGAGGGCAAGTGGAAGAGGGTTGTGAGAGGTCACAAGCTTGTGACCGTCACAAGCAAGACGGATTGTTTTTCAAAATCTCCGTCACATATTTCAAAAATAGGCAAACACGGTGAAACGGTGATCTCTATAAGTGAAGTATTAATTTTAGGAGAGGAGTTTTTTAATTTTGTTTATGTGACTTGTTGTCAACATTAGTCGTAAACGGAACAACAAATGAGTAATTATCATTGGTAATCAGTCTTGAAATAGATGCAATACTACAACATAAATACATGATTATATTTAGCTCACTTGTCAAACTTACTTTGTTAAATTTTCTTGGACAAGTAAATATTAAAGAATATTAGGAAGAATATTATTAGATATATATTATCATTAGATAATATATTATCAGTTAGGAAATATTATCTTTAGGAATATCTTTAGATTATTCCTCAAGCCAACTCTACTATATAATGATAATATATATCTAATAATATTCTTCCTAATATTCTCTAATAGTAAAATATATTCACAAGTCTAAAACTTATTAATATATTCAAGACGCCTTATTAATATCTTCAAGAATCCAACGGGTTTGGTACTGTGCCTTTTCTACCCCAACTATTTTTTTTTTTGATAAATGAAAAAGATCGTCCTATACCGCCTTACGGGCAACATTATGTGCTATCTTATTACAACTTCTAGGATAGAAACTAATAGACAGACAATGAAACAACATAAAGAGATCACGAACATCCTTCACTAAAGGCTTGATCTCCACAGGTTCATAGACAATCCATGCAAAGCATAAAACTAGATTGAGACAATCCGTACTAATATCTAAACCCCAACTATTTGGAGTATAAGCCACATGCACGTAGTTATGTGCCAAACTCCAACGAATAAGTTACCCACATGGTCACATACTCAATTTGCTCCGAGTTTGGATCGAATAGAGTTGATAGAGTTTATCATGGAAATTGTATACGAGAGTATTTGTAAATATGGAGTATACAATAAAACGGAGAAAATATTTTTGTACTATTAGGGGTAATTTCTTATCATATAGAGTTATTTTACGAGTCCAAACACGTTTGAGTCAGGCTATTATCACAATCACGCAATAAAAAGAAATTAAAATCGTTAAGAAGAAATAAAAAGAGGGAAAAGTAGTGTCTAATCTTTAATGGAATTACTTGATTACTGAACTTACAAAGAATTATTTTCTTATTTGAGAAACTACATTTCGTAAGGGGAACCTTGCATGAAATTTTGCACGACTAATTTATCCATTTGTGACATATGAAATCTTGCTTTCTGTTTACTAAAATGGTGATTTAAAAGAGACTTAAAAGATTTTACTGTTCCACCAAAAAGAAGAAAAAAATTGCTGCCAAAAATGAAATTTAAATTACAAAATTTCAGCACGTCTCTTTTAGTGGAGACTTCTACTAGTATGTGGATTATACATCCGATGTACTACCACACATAATATAGTTTTTGAGCTTTATAATAAAGTTTTTGAGTTTAGTATTAAAAATTATGAATTTTACTATAAAGTTTTTGAGTTCATTAATTTGAATATTAAGCTCAAAAAAATTTACAATAAAACTCAAAAAATATTAGATATAAAATTTAAAATGCTCGAAAAAAATGCACAAAAACTCAACTTTATACTAGTCTGAGGTAGTACCTCAGATGTATAATCCTTTTTTCCGACTTCTACAAGGTGTATGTATTGTGTAATGACGAGCAGTTCATGGATTATACATCAAAGGTAGTGACGGCCTATAAGATATGTTTCTCTGATTAATACGGAGTATATATATGAGTACTTCTAGCTAGTACTCCGCATTACAGATGACAATTAATCGGATTTAAAGTGTGTTATGTATAGGACCTAAACATGTCACATTTAAGATTGTATCTATTCACCTTACAATAAAAGTGGCTTAGCTAATTTACTGTTCATTTGAACAGTGTGAAATGCTGCGTTTTGGGCTCTTGTTTTCAGTTTTGCTGCGTTTTGAGGGTGTCCTTTTTATGCTTTTATTTTTCCTTTCCACAACTTACTCGGTTCTTTTTCTCCCATCTTCTTTTGTGTCCTCCATACACTATACCGCCCCCTTTTCCCCTTCTCTCATCTTCTACCCTAATTTTCACATCTGGTCATCTACCCTAATTTTCTTTCCTCCTCTTTTAGCTTGAAGAATGAAGAGCCACCGATTTGTACAAAAAATATCTCTGATTTATTTTCATCTCCTTTCTCTCAAACTTGGGCTATTTGTACATTTGATTTACTTGTTCTTCTCCTTTTTGTGATTTATTTCTAGCTCTCAACCGAGAGTGACGGCGTTCACAATGGTAAATCGTCACTTCTGATTCAGTTCCATTTTTTATTGTTCAAGAATCACTCTACCTCGCTTTTGTTGTTATCACTTTTGATTTTAAGATAGTAGGACAGTTTGTGACCTATTTTTTGTCATCTTCAATATTTTAGTCGATTGGTAGTTTTTGTTGATTTTTGAATTGTGCACTTCATAGCTGGTTATATCTTACGCTCATAAGGGTACATTTTTTTTATTTCTTCATCCGAATCATAGCCAAAGATCGGTTATGATGCTCTGCTCTTTTCGCTTTTTGTGTGTTCTCTTACTCACGACTGATGAATTTAGAGGTATCGTCTTGATTTTGAGTTTGATGGGTGTTTTTCATTTTGTGTTAATTGATGGTCGTTGTCTTGATGATTTTGAGTTGGATGGGTGTTCTTTATTTTTAGTGTTAATTGATGGTCGTTATTAATTCAGTTTAATCTGGCTTAATAAGTCTGCCTTTTACTTTTATCTTCATCAGAATCTTAACTAGAGGTGTGTGATGACATTTCCCATTTTGTTTTTGTTTTTGAGTGTTTAGTAGACAAGTTAGCTATGATTATTAGGTATTTATTTGATAGTTATGTAATTGTTAATGAATAAATAATGTTACTAGATCTTCTATACATGAATTAAGTGACTAGAACTTTACCCCCACCACTTTCACCCCCTTGAGTTGCAAGTTTCCTGAAATTGGTTAAATACCTCACAGCCTAAACATAAGTATCAAATTTGAGGATATTGATCTGATGCGCCTCGTGTCTTCCTTTTATGGTTTACTTCAACATTTGTTAACCTAAGAATTGCAGATATGGTTTTATTGGTTACATTCTTTGTTAATCGTCCGCCTCATGTATTTCATTCGCCTGTACTATATTGCTCCTCATCTCATAACTTTACAAATTAAGCTAAGGATCACCATAAACTGCACTTAGGGAAGACAAGGCAAGGTGTAAAATCGTATATCACTCTTTTTATATTATGCTTATCAGGACCTGATGATGATTAGTCTTTAGTTTTTCACTCTTTACATTATGTATTAAAAGCATTAGCGTTTATGCAATTATTTGAGTTTACGTATTTGTTTTGATTGGCAGATCCACAAGTAGCAAATTAAGAGGGTGCTAACTGATATAAAGCAAGGCCATTGAACAAAAAGGTCTGTATCTAAGCCACATGGACAATTCACATTCAATTTATTCTTTCCCCTTTTTTTTTTATCAATGTAAGACACTCAGACATGGTGAACATTTCATAGTATGAGCTCTTTTTATCAGTGTTCATTACGTGTTTAAACACGGAGTTACTTTTTTGACATAAAACTGTTCATTAGAATTTACAGGAATATATTTATATTTGTACAAAGAAGGTCACATATATTTACTCATCAAAGTCTCGGCCACATCAAATTAGAACAATAAGAAGAGAGAAAAGGGCAGAGATCTTTCATATAGAGCGAAAATATGACATCAGACCTATTTTAAAGAGTTCAGCAGGTACCTATCCTCGTCCCTTCATTGTTTTTGTCTAGCTCCTTTTTATTTTTCCTTACTAGAAAGAAATAAGTTGTTAAAGATTTAAGTACGACGCATCTCTCATTTCTCATGTTGAGGTCTTGGTTTCGATTTGATTCCATCTTTGCGTACCTATTCTTCTTGTCAAGACGTGTCTTTTGTGAATCTTCTGCATTAATCTATCTTCTTGTTGTTTTCTTTACCACTTTACCAATAACTTCATGCTTCCCGTTACTCTATTTCATGGTAAGATAAGAATATTCAGTCTTCTTTATTATTGTGGAGTGCTTAAACTTTTTCATGACTGAAAAAATACCCTTGGAGTTGTGATTAGCCTTACTACTACTGTGATATGGCCAAAGTAATAGTTCCATAGATTAGTGAAACGCTTGAGCTCTTTCTTTTTTCCCTTTTTGTTTTTATAATGGTTTTAATGAATGAAAATTTATTGAAAGATATGAGAGGGTTTTGGTCTCTTTGCCAATGGGCATACAGTTGTGCTTTCATTTGTAACCAATTAGTATATCTTTAGCTGACTTTACGCCCCGACTTTTTTCTTGAAGGACCGAAGTTCTGGGATAATGCTGTCTACAAGTTCTCTAACTTGTTTCAGACTTATTCTTGTTTTGTAATGCTCAGACTAAAGTCTATTTCTATCCATGTCATGTTATATACGGGTAGCTTGTAGGAAGTGAAGGGGAGAGGGAGCCATCTGATACTGGAGTTCAAGCAGCAATGTTGGAGGCTTGTGGAGTTTCTCTCAAAGTTGATTTACTGAATACCAGTATATCCTTAGTCTCCTTACTCCTTAGTCCTTATCAATAAATTGCGTTATGAAATTAATAGACACTACTCTGTTACTTTTGCGATACAAAGGAACATAGTGTTCAATTTGTCACAGATAGTGTCTTTGGTAGACTGAACGGACAAAGAAACCTAATTCAGTGTACAATGGATATGGGTTCAAGTACTGACTTGGCATTGGACTTAGAAAGGGGACTCTTATCAAGTGATTTCCTGCAACCCTGATTAATAATTGTGTTTTCCTTACGTGAAGGAAGCAACAAGTGCATGTTTTTATGTTGATGAAATTCTAACCCAGGTCACTAGGACCATGACTTTTGATGAAGAAAACTGGTGAAAGTAAATACATAGATTATCGTTTTTAACCCGTAAATAATATACCAACACATCCTATTCATTCTGGCAGCATTTTTCGCCCTTTTTGGCAAGTCATCCTAGCATCTAGATTAATGCTTTTTTACACTTTTCCGGAAATCTTACCTATCAAGTTGATGAATCGCATAGAAGGCTGTGGCACTAAGGAATCCGATACGAGACTGCTACAAGTAGATTCAGTTGTCTTATGTAGGGAATGTCTTTTTACATAATAAAACCTTCTTATGACATATTTTGGTTTTGTTTGGTTTTAACTACTTTTGGTTTGGTCATCTGCGTTATGACTATGAGTTGATTTTGGTTTGGTTTTAACTACTTTTGCAAAAAGGAGCAGACTTTCCATACAACACGTATTTTGTTTTTTTCGGTTTTCTGTCAAGAAATTTACATAATCAGTGAAGTTTCTGATTTTCGGGTTGTGGTATGTTTAGGAATTGTATAATGATTGCATCTTGTTTGGGTGTTTGTTGCTCGACTGCTTGTTTGATGAAGCTTGGAGATATTGAGGTTGGATAACGCTTATTTGAGAAAGGGTGTTAGTTGAATTTTATAAATATTATTGTAGCTTTAGGATTATGGCTTGATGAAGCTCAATTGTTAGTTAGTGTGTGTTAATGGAGTTATTGAAGTTGGATAAAAGGTTTATTATTGTTTCATACAAATTCAATTACTGAAGAGTAGAACTAAAGGTTGCTCTTTGTTTTACAGTTATGTACGAAGTAATAAAGATTGAAACTTAGGGCCTTTTGGTATGTTTTTATTTGTTGGTTTGTAGAGAAAAGCTAAAAATAAACACAAATTCTCATTTAAGACGGGGGTATCCGTCTTAAGCTTAAGACGGATACCATATTCTCTCACAAAATACTCATCAAGGGTGAGTGGAGAAGCATATGGGGGGTGCCCACCTTGTCCCCTCTACCCATTTCCTCTCACAAAATACCCGTCGCAAGATCCGACCCGTCACAAGCAAGACCTACTAAAAAATAAATTGTAATGGATATTCTCCAGGGGACTGGTTCCAATGATTTATTTGTATCTGAGAATTTGGCAATTGGCAAGGGCACTACACAGTGTGACTGTTTGCGGTGCAAGTGTTTGTTTGTAGGAAGAGGTGTAATTTGCATAGTTGGTGTTTGGGCAGTTCAAATGAATCTGTGTAGGTGAGTGAGGTAGATACGAAATGGATTAGAACGAGAGTGAGAGAGGGAGAGAGAAAATGGATGCAAAGGAGAGGTTGAGCTGCTCAAATGAATCCGTGTAGGGTATGCATAAATCTCCGATATGTTGAATTTTTGAACAAAAACGAAGGAGGAGAGAGAGGGGGGGGGGGTATGAGGGCTTGAGAGTCTGGTAAACCACTTTAATTATTAACGAGTTCGACATTCAAATTCCGGCTTATAACTAGGGACAACCCCAATATGGAGACATCGCTTGAATACATGCTATGTGGTTCCGATAAAGCTTCATCTTATAATTGTAGATGACACTTGTAGATGATATTCAAGTTATAAGATGATATTTAATCCATTTAATCATGTTGTTTGATTAAATTATATGATATTGAAGTTAATCCATCTATTTGAATATTTAGAATGGGTAAATATTTAATCCAATCAAATTTAACACTCTCATTTAGCCGTTAAAAGTATGTTGAGATTCACCCTCTATCTTATCTCGTTTTTCATTATTTTTATATATTTTGCATTTTGCATCTTTAGTTATCGCTTATCTTTCCATTCTAATCATATTGTTTGATTAAATTACCCCTTACAAAGTTACTTGTTGAATTGTATTTTTTTTATCTACGCTTGTAAGTAACATGCATGTTGTTGGACTTTCATGTCTCTAATGACGGTCGGTGTTCTGACTACATGCTTGATAAACTTTAGGTAAGGTAACTCTAAGCGGAGACAGAAGATTGTGAGAGGCGGTTGTGGTCCAAGGTGCTACCCCAACACTCCTTGTTGGCACAACTACGTGCTATGGAGATAGCTTCCCAAAGTTTTCGCCTTTTGAGATTCATGAGGCACTACGTTCCATAATTCGTTTGGATTAGGTTCGGGGGTAGTTAGGTAGCTAGCTCATCAATCATATACTCCCGTCGTTCCCTTATTTAAGTCGTTTGAGGATATTTCAGAAGAATTAAGAAAATATTGGTAATGGTGTATTAGTAGTCCTCTCAAACAAAAGGCATTTCTAGAATGCACATTCAACTAAAAGTTTTCAATTTTAGGTAGTTTTAAAGAACTCATACGGCTAATTTCATGCTTTGGGTCAATATCTTATCAAATCTTTATAGACGATCGCAGAGAACAAAAATTGTCTCAAATACGCGTTTAGCCTCTTTGTAGAGACAATCACAAAAAAAATAAATTCTCAATCGCGCGTGTTTTTTTGTAATGACTCTTGTCACCTCACTACGCTAAAGAAATCAAACTAAGCTGGCACAAATATCTTGGGGTATGGCGCGCGAAGCGCGCCATACAACAACTAGTTTAATTCAAATATCCAAACTCGACGACCCTGAATGTATTGGTTTCAATTAGGGGAGATCTAGGATTTGATAGATGGGGGTGCACTAAAAATTTTTTTACAACGAATATCGAGTTATACATTAAAAATCGTATTTAATTGGCAAAATATGTGGTCAAAGAACATTAAAAAAAACCAGTTCAATTGAAAGATCGAACCCATGAACTTTTAAGGGTAAGAAAACTATGAATACCCACCAGACCAACATAATTATTAATTAGTGCGCTTTTTTACTAATCAAATTTGTATTTATTTTGGAAAAGGGGTGCAGATGCATCCACTTCACCCCTTTAGAACCGCCTCTAGTTTCAATCATTATACTATTTCTAAAATAATATACTCCGTATTATTTTAGACGTGTTTAAGAATATGAGACGATTTTTATTCATATATTTATAAACAGATATTTAATTACAGCGATAAAGATAACCATGTGTTTAAGCAACAAAACTAAAGAAATGTCTCACACGGTAGAACTTATTACGTAATTTGAGATTTTAAACCAGGCCATCATCTAATTATAGTTTCAAATAAATGCATTTCAAGATGATTGCTGATCTTTAATGCAGTACAATTTCATTTTAAATTGACCTATGTAAATACGGTTTTTCTAACATATGGGCACATGTTAAGAAAACAAAAATGGAAATAATTCAATGTTGTTTTTATGGGAAATTGAAATAAGCAATTACTTTTCCATTATTTATAAAAAAACCTCATTGAATTCTTTCCATTTTGCTTTTCTTAACACTAGTTTTAAACCCGTGCAAAAAATGCACGGGTCGTAATATCAATCACTATCATTGGTTACGGAAGCATATAAATTTGCGTAATAAAATTTGCAAGGCCGTGACAATATAAATAGTCATAATTGCATATCCGACGTACATATAAATTTATTTACTAATAATTAACTAACATACGATGAAAATTATCCTACAAATGTATAAGTTATATAAAACTTTACAAATACTCAAAAATTTCTTTGTAAACTACGTTCGTTGTAGTATTGGATGTACGCTTGTTATTGTCGCAAATCAATAGCTTCAAACTTTGTTTGCTTGTGACCCTGGAGATTGCCACATAAAGTTGACCATGACTGAAAACTGGTTTTGGAAGATAAATACTCACTTGAGATAATTATCTACATATTTTGCTTGTTATTTTTTTATTTTGATTTTTAATTATCTACATAATGTCCATGCAGTAAAAGAGCATATTCTTTGCTAATGTTGTCAACTGATTAAACATTTGTGCACTTGTGCTGCTTTCAGAACATATATACGATTCTCGTAATGTTGTAATTTTCAATTTTTTTCATTGAGAATGAGCACTTTTTATAAATTAGGATTATCACCCCGCTACGCTACATTATCTCTAAAAGTCATGATTAATGTATACAATTTGTATATAAATAAATTATAAATTAATAAATTAATTATATTTACATCACAACAATGTCATACTTTTATGATAAATGTATACATTTTGTATATAAATAAATTATAAATTAATAAATTAATTGCTAATGTTGTCGACTGATCAAACATTTGTGCACTTGTGCTGCTTCCAGAACATACGATTCTCATAATGTCGTAATTTTCAATTTTTTTCATCGAGAATGAGCACTTTACATAAATTAGGATTATCATTTTTTTCTTGCCCCTGTGTGTAGGGAGTAATCCACTTTCTCCTTACTTTTTTCTAGTTTTCTTTTTATTTTTTTTATTTTGATTATTAATAATCTACTTTTATTCTGTTTTTTTTTAATTATTAATTGGGTATTGCCTTTTTACAGGTAAATTCATCAAGCAATTTATAGTTCCGTCTCATCAAGCAATTTATTGTTCCGTCTGATAATTTTTTTAAGTTGCAAAAGTGTTGTAATTTTAATTATTAATTATTAATTGTTTGAAATTGAAATTATTTTTTTAGTTGATTTTTGGACTTTGTTTTATATGAAATTATTAGTTTATAATTTTTTATTTTAATCATGCAATATGAAAATAATATGAAAGTATCTAAACAACATAAAATTATGGAATTGTGAATATGTAAATAAAATATGTAAATAGAGTTTGTAAATATATAAACAGAGGTTAAATAAATCAGTAGAGGAGAGAGGGTAATTAATGTTTTAGTTTTGATGTGGGGCCCACTATTCCTGAAATCATGCAGCCAATCACAGAGCAGCAAATGTTTGTGGATTAGTATATAGTAGATGTGTCTAGTGTACATAGGTTAGAAAAATCGTTATAAATATCTTCAATATATCATCACTATCAAACCATTTTGCTCCTTAGGTCATGTTTTGTGACGCCTATTTCTTTTAAATAAAAAAAATTAAAATAAAACTTCTTAATTTCTCACACTAATTATCATTAAACACGTATGAGCCATGTTGGTTACATGCCTATATATATGTGTGTTTTTCCCGCTGTTTTAGTATAACCATTAACAAGTTTTGAAACCTAGAATAAAACTTCGTTAATATTAATAAAAGTGTTTAAAACTTCGTTAATATTAATAAAAGTGTTAAGTGTTACTTTAAAAAAAATATTTAAAAAAAAATGGGAAATGAGGATGAGAAATTCCCACCACAACAACAAGATACACAACCTGGCAAACAATATGTGATGAATCCTCTACCAATTACTGTCAACCCTAATTATAAAGGATCCAACAAACTCTATGTAATATATTATTTACCTCGTACTTTCTTTAATTTATTTGTTTTTTATAGGTATATATTTACCTTGTCCTTAGAAGGCATGTTATTATTATGTGCAAATTAAATTCTATTTTCGATTAACTAAAAAAAGACAATGGCGAAGCCAGAACCATTGTTTTTAGAAATTATAATCCTGTGGATTTTACGAGTTTAATTTGCAATCTTGCAATTTGAAAAGTCATGACCTTTCGATCATGATCTTAAGTTTCAAGGTAGAGTCTTAAATTCGTAAGATCTTATTATAATATCTACATGGTGTTTCTAGCGGGGGTGAAACGGGTGCACCTCCACGGCTCCACCCTCTTTCCCCATAAATAATTACTCCGTATAATTTTGTTTAGTAAAGAAACACATTAATTATGTGGGTTTAGTGATTGTTAATGCTATTTCTTAGTTGGTAGTCATGGGTTCAATCCTTGGTATTGGACAAATTTTATTTAACATCAAATCACCATACAAAGTCAAACTAAACAAATCTTTTCCATATTTTCCTTTTCAGAAAATTTTACGCACCACAGACCCGGTTCTAGAATATAATACGAGTATACTATCTATTACTCTTTTTGTTGTAGTTATATAGTTCGAAGAAACCCATATAAAAACCCACATGTAAGTATCTCATATAGTCATATCATATGCGTAAAAGATGGGAGAGTTGACCGCGCCCTTTATAAACTAAGGGGTTACTCTTTCTATTATCAATTGATTTTATAATGGAACTTTTCTGATGTTGAGAGATATATATTAGAAATCGAGAGGGGAGGAATTCATATAGATCGGGAATCGTTGTATTATTGATAATCGTTCGTGTCTCTAACTATTACAATTAGAGTGCATATATATAGTATTACCGAAGATCTCTTAATATCGGTAACCGCATATATTATATGCTAGAAAATAACAACATTATTCTCTACGATATAATTTAAAATACCGTATTCCTAAATTATGATATGTCGATATCTTAATATATCGACATATCTCTCAACATCCCCCTCAAACCCATGGTAATTTTTCGAAATTTCCATGGGTTTGGAAAGGAATAGAGTTCGTGCATCCATGTCGAAGTCGATGTCGGAATCACAGTCTACTCACGGCCGATAGTCTTGTCATTGAACGGGAACGTCGTAGTTTTTCGAACCCGTCAAAATTCATCGAAACGAGAATGTTTGTTCAAACTCGTTAAAAGTTCGTGATGAGGAACGTCGTAGCAAATTTTTTTAATCTGAGAAATTCGTCAAACGGAAATAATCAAAATTGTGTACACAAATCCATGAACAGGGGCATAAACCCAGCACATAGCATGAAACCACGTCCCATGCCTGGTTCCATGTTTCTTGACAACCATTTGAATTGAAGTCATGGTAAAAAAAAGAGATTTGAACATTTTTTTTTTTTTTTTTCTGTAGATGAATATAATACTAGTGGTAAATTGAAAAGTCGATACGTAATCCCGCCGGTGAGCGTTGTATATCATAGGCCCACCGGCAGGCATAAAAATGTCGTGTTTTTATGCCTCAAGAGCGAGAGGCTCTGATACCATATTAGAAATATAGAAGAGAGGCATTCATAATTATTATTGATTGTTCGTTCGTGTCTCTAACTATTACAACTAGTTTTAAACCCGCGCAAATTGCGCGGGGATGCCTTTAAAACATTGTTATTGTCAAAAAAGTTGAAACTATATGTGATTTACGCTACATGTCATTTTTAAGTTTTTATAAATTGCCATTTTTTTTACGTTTGTGTAATATGTAGTTTTTGCAGTTTACGTTATTTATATAATTTATGTAATGTGTATAATTAACTCCCTCCGTTTCATTATATAAGACGTTTGAGATTATTTTATAATTAATAATTAAGAAAGTATTGGAAAATGATGTATTATAGTAGTTGTGTACTATAAATGCTCTTTGAAAATTTGAAAAGTTAAGTATTTTCATCAATAAAATGGCTTAAATTAGCTCTTGGTCATAATTGTTAGTGTCTTGAAAAATGAAAAAAAATATTTAATATATAGAAAAATGTAAAACGACTTATAAAATAAAAATTTTAATCTTTACAAAAACCACTTATATTATGGAACGGAGGGAGGGAGTATGTATTTTAAAGATTTTAGGGTGCTTGAATTACTTAAAAAAATAGACGGTAGAAAGTAGCAGTTGAAATCAAAGGAAAAAGTTGGCTTAATGAAGCATGAAAAATGTATATGCTTTTATATATAGTTAAATAGAGGATATGAATTGGTTTAAAAAAATATGTTTAAAAATTTTACTTTTAATAAAGATTATGAAGTAAATTTATAAAAATATAAAATATGATTTTTTTGTAATCTAAATTGGTGAAAAAATTAACATTAAATATTCCACATTTATATAAATTTTGATTATCGATTGGGAGTAAAAACAAATGCAATTGTTTTAGAAAATAGAAAATAGATAGTGGAGTGATGTGATATGACATCATTAAATTGTTAAAGGGTGAAATGAGAATGAGGTGGCTTCACCAAAATGCAAGAAATGTTATTACTTTAATACTCCGAAAGGAAAATCTTCCTATATCACAAATCACAAATTTACCAAATTAGGCTATTGATACACAAATAGTGGCCCATATGTATTAGTAACTTTGTGATGGTCTCGTAATATTGTGTATACACAACCTGATGAATTTTGACATTTTGACAACTTGGAAAATTACTGTTGCCAAACAGTAATTTTGGATGTGGGAGAAACAATAGTTAAATAATTGTACTGTCGTCAATAATTATGTTTTTGTCGTCTAAATGAATGTGTTGAAAATCGCAAGGCTCGTGTATATTTGTAATATTATTGTGGTGACCGTATTGATGTAGTCTAACAAATATATATATTTTTTTTGGTGGTTTTCTTATTTCTCATGTATTTATTATTTAGGTAGGTTTTTTTTGTTTTTTTAATTAGCCATATATTTACCAATGTAATTAAGTTATTGCTGTAATTTGTTTATAAATTAGCAATGTAAGTTATGTAATTTATTTATGCGTGTAATTTGTTTATTATTACTGTAATATGTGGGAATATTCAAAATATATTTTTAAATAATCAAATTTTTTATTTTCGTATGTACTTAAATAAAAATCAACAAATTAACAAATGTAATTAAATTAGGAAATTAACGATTAACGTTGTCAACATAACTAAATTTCACATGACTGCAATACCCCTATTAAAGTAGACATGAATAAATAAAACTGAAAAAGTGAAATGAAAAAGTGTAAAAGGTGTTCTATGTTGATGAAGTGGCGCAATGTGGGCTTAGTAAATGTTTCTACTTTAATAGAATGAAGATTAGAGTGCATATATATAGTATTACCGAAGATCTCTTAATATCGGTAATCGCATATATTATATGCTAGAAAATAACAACATTATTCTCTACGATATAATTTAAAATACCGTATTCCTAAATTATGATATGTCGATATCTTAATATATCGACATATCTCTCAACATCTGAGCTTATGAAACGGACTATCTTCCCTTTATTTGGGTGCGGCGTAGGCTCGTTTGCATGATTTAACATAGTGTACTATATATCATGAGATCGAGCACGCATGCATTTACTAGCTAGAAGAACATGGTAATATGAAAAATTACTAAAATAACCCGGGTGCACGGTATTGAAATTGTGTACATACTTGTGTACCACGAGTGAGTGAGTGAGTGACGATATCTCATATTCTCGAAAGACTTCGTAGAAAAAGTTAACAAGAGACTTTAGATACTAATTTAACCTGTGTGCAACTCTTAAAAGTTACAGTAATACAAATAAAATCTTGACAGTTTAACTAATGCAACTACTCTTGCATAATAATTTTAGGAGATGACGTACAATTTCATCTCAACATTTTTTGCTTACGCAATTGTTTTAGTAAATACAACAAGAAATCCAATTAATCAAAGTAACTAAACTAATGGAATTTAATTTAATGGCATTATATTAGGGAAAAGTGGCCTTAGTAACAGGAGGTGATTCAGGGATAGGCAGGGCAGTTTGCTACCTATTCGCGCTAGAAGGCGCGGCTGTGGCCTTTACGTATGTTAAAGGCCAAGAAGATATTGACGCCGATGATGCCTTAAAATTGATCAGTGAAGCCAAGTCAAGTGATGCGGATGGTCCAATTGCCATACCCACGGATCTTCGATCTGAAGATAATTGCAAACGGGTTGTGGACGAGGTGGTTGCTCGGTTTGGACGGATTGATGTCTTGGTCAATAATGCGGCCGTCCAATTCTATAGCAAAAGCATTGAGGAGGTTTCTGCTGATCAGCTTCGAGAAACATATGAGACCAACTTTTTTGCCTATTTCTTCTTGGCAAGGTGAGTGATGATCGAACAATCTCTTTGCAATCAGGGACGATTCTAGGATTCTAGTAGTCCACAATTGTCACCACTAGGCCTAGTTATATTTGTTAGGTTCATATACCTACTCATAAGACTCTTCTTATGATATACTTATTAACTCTTTAATTAGTTTCCAAGATCTAGTGCATGCAAACTAAATAAAGCAAAGTAGAGAAAGATATTGTTCCTCACATTGTTGTTTTGGACGAGTAAAGGGCACAAGGACAAGACTTCTTCTTATTCTTGTTCTTGAGCTAAAGATAGATGGATTAATCTTCTAGCTCCAAGTGTAGGAACTCTCCTTGTTGATGCACCTAGACTATCCCTTATCACTCAAATGCAAGTCTACTAGAACTTCAAGTCAGTAGCCCTTAAAATCGAGTATGACACTCGAAATTACTACTTTAGTAATATGGTGTTTATACTTTTGTATATATGAAAATATGAGATCAAGTGTTACATAAGAGAAGAAATGAACTTCCTCTTATGCTCACAAAAATCGGCATCCCCCCTCGGAAGGGAGGCCATGCTTTTGCTTTTTGCCTTAAAAAGGTGGTAGGGTGGCTATAGGTATTAGGAGGGTAATCATGGTGTTTATGCCTTTAATTATAACATTTAATCAAAAGCTAATCCACACCTTTTACCATGCCAAAAACCGGTGCACCCATGTTAACATGGGTGTCCATTTTTATTTGTGATTTTGTCATTTGTCACAAATGTGATATGTGACATGTGACATGTATTTTATCTTATAAATATGTATTTAACTAATTTAAATACAATTTCATGTCAAATAAATTAAACTTAAGATTTTAGGTAATAATTTATAATCACATATATATATAATGGGTCATCTCATATTTGGTTAATATGATCTACAACTAATTGTAATCATAATCGACCAATCATGCTTATCTCAAATGTTTCATAAACATTAAACATTCTTAGTAATATAACAATTAAATTACCAAATTGAATCTTATTTAATCATTTTACAATAAGATATAATTCTCACTAATTATACAAACTTGTTCTATTTAAGGGATTAATTAATATGTATCGTTATACAATTAATTAATATTCTTGATTAGGGAATCGTCCTTTCGATGTGACCTCAAGGGATCAACTGATCACCACCGTCATACGACAATAATGTCAAACTCTAGTAAGCCAATCATTGCCGAATAATGTGGATCAGTTGACTATAATGCATGTTAATCATCCCTTTGTATTCTTATTTATGAGATTTAATTAAGTGATCACACTATTGTTGAGGACACTTAACTCCAACAATACTAACTTTAAAAACTGCAAGCAGAATTATAGAAGCGCTTGAACCTGCGTGCCTTGAACAAATTGCTACTCCTAGTTTTTATGCATGTTTTTTGTTTCGTTCGTTCTATTCGCCTTTATCTCTGTTTTTCAAACGGACATCCGAAGAGTACACGATTAAGTTCACCTAATTTCCCATTTTACCATGACAAGGTGTTATTTCTTGGCAAATATATAGTATCACGGTAAATTAAAGAATGTTATCGCCGTCTAAAAGGAGACATGCTAAAAAAAACCGGCTTACTCTATTTCATCAACTTTGTTCATGTCATAGGTTTGCCCTGAGGCACATGAAAGAAGGAAGTTGCATAATCAACACATCCTCGTCAACAGCTTACACTGGTCTACCAACATTATTAGAGTATAGCACCACAAAAGGAGCTATAGTCGCCTTTACTAGAAGCCTTGCCCTTCAACTCATCCCCCGCAAAATACGAGTCAATGGGGTCGCGCCAGGGCCCGTCTGGACCCCCCTAGAAGTCGCTTCCCTGCCCGTCGACGAAGTTTTCACATTCGGGTCACAAGTGCCTATGGATTATGCTGCTCAGCCTTATGAAATTGCACCATCTTATGTTTTTCTTGCTAGTAATGATTGTTCTTCCTATTTCACTGGCCAGTTTCTACATCCTAATGGTATGCCAACTTCTTAAGCAAACTCGGTAGCACTTACAAATTCACGCAGAACATCATTATACGTAGTGCATGTTTGACCTAACTTTTGCAAAAGATTTTGTCTAAAACACACAAATTGGCCACATACACCATTATTCAACAAGTTAAAATAGTTTCTTAAAAGCTCAAAAACCATCTTTTTACCCTTAAAAATAGAAGCACCAATTTACTACTTCTAGATTTTGAAAATCACTTTTAGAAAATTAAGCTTAAGAAATCAAAACTCATTTTCTACAAACTAGGCGAATCATGCTCGTAGTATGACTAGTCTCCCCGTCTAACAATGAAAAACTTGAAACGTCTACTTAAAATATTCAATTTTTTTTTCTAGTTTTCTCGATATATTCGTACCACGTGACATGTCAGGTCAATGAAAAACTTTATATATTCCTTATTCAGTTTAAGTTCTATTTATACTTGTTTCACTACATGAATTGTTTTTTTGTCTTTCCTCGAAAATAATTGATTTTGTCGTTGTTGCAGGCGGTCAGGTCGTAAATGCGTAATTCAGGCGTGTGTGTATACGAAGATAAATGCACTGCCCTTTAAGTTGAATTAAGATTTATGAAGATAAATGGACTGCCCTATAAATAAATGAAGATTTATTGGAAGTCTTGTGATAAGCATATATATATTCGAAATATATAATAATCCTTTAATATATATGTGTGATTGTCGCTAAATGTAAACACTAGAAATTGATCTATAGTGTGTAACACAATACGTTGAGAAGCATGAACGTGTATCATTGTCACTCTATTATTTTAGGATGTAAGTGTATCTAATTAGCAATGGATATTGGGTTGTGAAGTTCAAGCATACTTTTCGGAAAGCTAATAGAGCAATTGACTGGCTTGCTAATCGTGGGAGTTCGAATCACACATTGACCTTCACGCCCCGACTCTAGCTCTCATTGCAAAACTTTTAGGAGAAAGCAATGTTGAGGCTCCTTTCCTAGTTTAGTTTCTACCTGACTTTCAGTTTTTGTTTTCGGAGATTTCCTCTCTTTTTACACAAAGAAAACTACCGGGAATTTTTTTTATCAATTTCATTTTTGTAACTCGAGCGAGGGTTTGACTCATATAATGCTTATCAATTCTCTAATAGCGGCCCTAATATAAAAACCAGAGTCTACTATTAATCGTTCTTACAATGATTGTGTTCACCGAGAGTATGATAACACAAACAACATAAATTTAAGGATAAAGTATGTATATCGATGGGTTCATAAACACTCGTATTAACCGGTACGTAGTGTTCTACCTTAGTCCTTAGTAGTAGGTTTTAGCCTTTAGCCTTACAAATACAACATCGTTAAAACTCATAACCCCAGACCCTAGTGCCCATATCCGGTTCTAATCCGGATAAAACAGGATGGTATATACACATAAACAAAAGAAAACAAAAATTATGAACGGTTTATGAACAAGTGACAGCAATCACTTGTTGTTCTCTAGTCTTCACTCAATTTTCCACCAATTCACCTCAATTCATTGTTTCTCCTGGCTGGTAATTTCATGCTTTAACTTCACTCCTTCATACATAATTTATTTTTGCTGATTTTATCCTGTTAATTCATTCATGGGATAATTTGATTTGATTATGGACTAAGTATGGTACTATTTGTGAGATAGAATTTAATAAAATGGTTAAATGTTTATGAACATATGTTGATAATGCTTAGAAGAGGGAAAAGATTGAATCTTTTTCCCAGAAAAACTGGTATATCTGTACTATGGGTGTTTGATGAATTGATGGTGTTTAGTAATGGTTTATATGGTTGCTTGATGATATTAACTTATTAAGTGTAACCCATTTAGCATTCATAATCATACGGAGTAATAGATAAGAAAATCCCATTTGATTGGTTTAAGGTATGCCTCAATGGCTACCGCAAATTGCGGGGTAAGGGGGGAGGGGGGATGTACGCAAAACTGCCCTTGTGTTTGCAATACAAAGAGACTGTTTCCGAATGACCCAAGATGAGAATTGTGTCGAAAATTACATCGAATGACTGATACTTCACGACAGATAGAAGTGCAGTCACTTCAATGGAGTAAGGTCTACTAGAAAAAAATCGAAAACTTTCCAGTGTTCGTAGGGCGCGAGCGCCTCTGCTAGCCCGCCTTGACCCATCACTGTTGACGGTCGTACTAAGTAAAGATCAAGTAATAGCTTTTCACCATATGTTTCTTATACATCTTATGGGAACATGCTGAATTTCGATGGTATTAGGTACCACGATACAATTTATAGAACAATTGATTGGGCCTTAGCCATCAGCTAAGCATTTGGTTGTGATGGTTCTCTCGTTATATTAATGGCTAGGGATTTCATAATCTGAACACCTTCGTGATTTTGATGAGGATAGAATAACGAGGATACTTGTATGTATGAATTCTTAACTTTGGAAGAGCGTTCTGAACTCCTCTTTGTTTGGAATTCTAAAGTTCAGCTTTTTATAGTCCAGTTTATCTTGGAGGTTAAATCATATATTCTTCGTTTCACTCATACTCACCATCATTTGTTTTGCTGCACGGTAAAGTGCTGTCTGTCTAAGTTCAGAGATTCCACCTTCTCCTAAATTCAGAGATTCCACCTTCTCCGGAGATATACAACACTTAGTTACTTTTGGTAAAACATAGTAGAGCTGATGTAAATTCCTAGTATCAGTCTTGCTTAACTAGAATCAGGAATGGCTAGGCATTCTCTTGATTCTGAAGATAACTTTTATTTAGTTGCAGAGGTCTAACTATAAGATTATAACTCTGATACGAAGTTGTGACGATATCGCTCATAAGGTTAAAGGCTCTCTTTTTTATTTATTACGCCTGACCCACTTGCGTTGCAATCTGTGGAAGCCTTTGAGACAGCGGAGTAATGTTGTAGTTGTTGTTCTTACTGTATAAGGGATGTCAACTAGCACTTTGACAAATCCTGGAAGTGGTGGGCTATATAGGTCAACTCACTCGAGGAGCTCCGTTAAAAGAACCCTTTTACTTTGTGGTGCACAAAGACATCCCATCTGGAACAGTGTCCAGAATCCTTTGTTAAGAGGACAGCACTACGGCACAAGCCAACGGTGTGTGAAGGTTGAAGCAGCATGGCTCTTCAAGGGAGGGGGAGCTGATAAAGGTTTGGAAGCTAGTATTGAATTTAGTGAGAGCGCAAATGAGGATATATTGGTATTCTTTTTCCAGCTAGACTTGGCAACTCGGGTTCAGGTTTGAGATCAATGAACCGATCATTTTTTCTGTCTTAAGTTTTATTTTAATTTTTGACCTCATCATTCATATCATTTTTCACCTTCAAAACCTAAATAACTTGGCAGCGAGTCATTGTTACAGCCGTTATTTAATACCATGGTTCATGGCCTTAAAAGTTGAAACTGTGAATGTGAGATAAGATTATTCGAAGAAATAATTTGTTGGGGGCATGTCAAATTTGCCTCTAGGACTGGGATTAATGTGAATGTTGAAGTTAGAAAACGTTTTTGAATTTTATAAATGTAGACGTTATGCCTAATGTATCAATGTTTCGCCCTGCTTTATTCTGTTAAGCTGAACTTTTTGTTTTTGGCTTTTTCCTACCCAGTATGCTTTGAACTTGGATCAGTTTGATATTGCCCAGCAATTGAGAAACAAGCTCACTGAGGTTTGTTGCTTCAAGTCCTTCAACCATTTTTAACATTTAGAAAAATATGTAATTCCCCAACCTCCCGCTTCAGAACCTGCTGATTGGAGATCTTATAGCCTGTCCCATGTTAACTTTTGTATGCATGTCATACTTTTTAGACGAAGTAGCACCTCGGCACCTTCATCCATGAATTAACTTCTCAGTTCGATTTGTACCCCTTCTGTCCCAATCATTTGTTTATCTTTTATATTCTTTATGAGGGGCATTTCAATCGAAGTTAAACAAATGAGTGGGATGAAGGGAGTGTAAAATTAAAGAACATTATAATTATAATGCATGGAAATTGGATAGCAAGTTGACGAAAGAAACGGGGTCACAAATCATGATCACAAGTAACATACAAATAAAAAGAGCCTTCAAAAGGAATGTTTATTTATATGCATCCCAAAATGAAAGCCAGAATGTTTATTCCCGAACCGTAGGACGGTCGGTGTATTAAATTTGGGGTTTAAATAGATCTCAAAGTGTCAGAGAAGATAAATCAGTGACATGAATTTGCTTATGCAGCTTCTTTTGTCATGGTTTCTAGGTCGAAGAAGAAGTCACGAGACAACGCAATGCAAAAAAAGGTTCAAGCTCAAAGACTGAAGTTCAAGATCAAGCTATCCGTATACTGAGACTGAGGTATATCTTTTATCTTGAACGATGGTCCTCGGTTAGTTTTATTGATACCTTACAGCTTCCTGCACTATGCAGAGCAGAACTGCAAAGTGCTATCGACACTGAGAATTATGCTGTGGCTGCTGAGTTACGAGACGGAATTGCAAAATTGGAGGCAGAATCTCTCGAGGCATCAGCGAAAGCTTTAGCTTTTGGAAAAGTGCAATACGCTTTCCGTTTGGGTCAAAAAGTACGGCATAAGATTTTTGGTAAGTAATATGATAGTTACAGCTTTGCTCTTCTTAGTCTTGCTCGTGTATATTTTTAGCCCAACATACGAATTTCTACAATAAGCTAATTTACAGTGTATACAAAATTGTCAGTGGTTTACACATCTACCCATCTTTGATTTATGCAACTGAATTTCAGTCCGAAATATGTAAGTGTCATGATACTGGCGTGGGTCCATATGAATCAATTGTTATTGGTTTCAGTTTGAGACAGTTTCCTGAGCTAGTATTCTAATGCCAATATTCCTTGGTATTAAATCTATGTTTGAGACTTAGCATCGGAATATTATCGTTAGACAGTTAGACCTCATAAAACAAGCTATTGACATTTGTATCTTGTTACCTTATTGTGGATCTTCCTCACTGTCATCGGTTCTACCTATATTTGTACCGTTTGGTCTTAGAAATACCTTAGTGGTCAATTAAGGGGCCATATTCCGTGAGACTTATCTGAGGATGATTTTTTTTTTCCGGCATATAATTACACTATAAAGGCAAACCGAGGCTTAGGTTTGAGTGATTGAGACTTGGGGGGGGGGGGGGGGTTTGGGGTTCGCAATGTTGTTGAGAGTTAAGCCTGTTTTTTACATAGGTGGTAGCAGAATATGATATCTGAAAGAATATAAAGTTTGTGTGGAAGTGGCTCTTCCTGATGATGAAAAGTTCTGGTCTGATGCAGGGTACCGCGGTGTTATATGTGGCATGGATCCCGTGTGCTGTGAAACAAATGCTTGGATGGAAACTGCAAATGTTAAAAGTTTATCCAAAGGTTCTAATCAGCCTTTTTACCAGGTCATGGGATTCCTTTATTTACGAAAGCCTTTTTACCAGGGCCGTGCTATTGCTAACAGCGCCCAGCTACCCAATTTTTTTTAAAATAGTTTGTTGTGAAGTCGCAGTCATTCGCTGCAATTCTCTGTGTAATTTTCAGTATGGGTCATCTGAAAACATTCTCTCCCTGTTGCTAACATAGGGATAATGCGATGTA
Organism: Heliosperma pusillum; assembly: GCA_022085475.1. Classification (NCBI taxonomy): domain Eukaryota; kingdom Viridiplantae; phylum Streptophyta; class Magnoliopsida; order Caryophyllales; family Caryophyllaceae; genus Heliosperma; species Heliosperma pusillum. The sequence goes on along the minus strand of JAIUZE010007999.1, from coordinate 21,266 downwards.
CATCTGATCCCCCCGACCTTGGATTTTGCGGGGGACCCTTGAGGCACTGGGTATTGGGTAATGGTGGCTATCCACCAGAAACCACTTGCCTGTTTAGGTTAAGATTTGCAACCATGTTTTTGTTCAGAGTTCATTTCACTTTGTTATTTTGGTTGCCAAAGAGTAATCTGGGTTTCTTCTTCTCTCTTCTCGCTTTGTGTAAAATATAACTGCCTTCTATTTTCCCGTTTAAGAACACTTCATTTGTTGTTATTATCTTACTCTAGCAATTGCTAAAAAAAATTGCACTTAATTGGGCTCTACTTAATAGAACCATTCTTTAGTACCTGAGAAAAGAAACTGAGAAGTTTCTATGTTAAGCCGTTAAGTTTGCATGTTATAGTGTTTTACATAATTACTGATTTCTCAACCGAAAGTGTCTTAATTGTATTGGCGGTATACATGTTTTACATAACCCTGGGTTCAGATGGAGGTATTCATGTTTGAATCTCCTCTCCCCTATGTATTGTAATGGACTTGCGACTCATTTGACACCAAAAAAAACGTAATTACATATCTGAACCTTCCAATCTTCCATTATATTTCAGGTATTGGTGGATGTCCATGAAGATGCTGATCTTCTCGTAACCTATGGTAATTTATATCGCGCCTTACGTATATCATGTTTTGGTTTCATACTGGAGTTTACTTTTTCGATTAATATTTCTTTTTAAAATTTTCACCGTTTTACCTCACTTCAACTGTTTCAAATGATGATTCATGTTTGTTGGCTTTAGACACTTGGGTCTTATTCAACAATCTATGACTTCCTCGAGCTGACAGCCTGATACAACGTCGACTGACAGACTTACTAAGTAGTATAGAATCTTCTCATAAATTTCTACTTCCTACTGACACGCACGAAAAATGTTGTTTCAGTTGCTGAAGAAAATTTGATCGCTCCAGAAAAGCCGGACCTGGTAAGTGACACTTCCTGTAAATGTGCAAGTATATGCATCGAAACATAAAACTCATATGAGACCAACTCATCTATAATTAAATAAGGAATACATGATACAAGACTCAAAAGTGAATCAAAATAAGCTGAGGCACGGTTAATTTGACGGAAATGCTATGTTTCTCTGTGCAGGCCAGGTTTGATCATCCTTACACTTCATTTCTGTTTTATGGAGTTGACTCAGCCGGAGACTTCATTCCCGTCAAGCAATTGCGAGAAAAGTACAACCAGCCCAGGTATGAAGTACCCTCGGATCCCGAAGATGAAGAGAGCGGGGGCCGACCTTGATATAATTACTGTTCATGGTGGAAGTCTGATCTTTGAGGTTCCTGGCTTGTAGGCCCTCCTTGATCCACATTGTCCTAGAGGTGCTTTACTGCAAAAGTCTGATTAATATTTTTTCAGTAATCTCATCTTTCTTAGGCATCTCATTTTATTGTAAATCCTAATCATGTACGATAGTACGAGTAATTTTTATAGTTCATATGGGAAGCTTCCTATTTTTACCTTCTATTAACCTCAATCCCAAGTTTCAAACTCTATTTACTCACCAGTTTGTCTTGCTTCAGACGGACGACCCGTCTTATTGCTTTAGACTGATCAAGCTCCCTCACAAGAGAGCAAGTGGGGCAAGTGGAGGGGATTATCCATTATCCCCCCACGTGCCCACTTGCTATCATGTGAAGAGGCTTGACCCGTCTGAAATAATAAGACGGGTCATCCCGTCTGAAACAAGAATTTGTGTTTACTCTAACTAGCTAAAAGGGATCAATATCTACAGCATTACTACTTACCAAGCTGTTTCCTGATGATCTCAATTTTTTTTTTTTGTTCAAATGAGCACATTATATCGCGGGTGATAATCTCAAATATTAAAACCAAAGTGTTAAAAATATCGCAATAAAGTCTCTTGACATTACAATAAAGATAATATCGTATTTTTTTTAATAAGAAAAACAAAAGCTTTTATGATTTTTTTTAAAGGTAATAATTTTACAAGTTCTTGAACTTAACCTTTTTTTTTTCAAAAAGGTAAAGGGGTATGATTTGTATCTCGATCAAAGTATCCATATTCTGATCCGTTTCTACACATGGATTATTGGCTCCAATCCATATCCTGATCCGTTTTTATTCTCCTCTCTTTCTGCTTAATTATTTTCGAAACATACTCTCGAACTTACCCAATAACAATAAATCTTGCTGAAAACGTGCACAGTTCGTCACAAGCTGAAGACAGAGTAAACTGTAACTCATTTAAGACGAAAATGTCATCATTTTTAGATAAAAAGTTTCCAGAAATATTTTCTAACTATAACAGTTCGTCATTATACAGCTTGTGACAAAAAAAATATCCGTCTCCAACCAGAATGGCTGACCCAATAAGTTCATTAGTTTGGTGTAAACTCACCTTCGACATTAAGTCGGTAGTCAAATGAGCTGGTAAAGTCACATGTCCTAAATCCATGATATAAAATACACAGACAAAAACACTCCAACACACTATCCTTTGTTTTACTTAACTTGTTCTAACAAACATCTCCCTCTTTTTTTACTTCAACTCTACTCTTTTTTCTTTAACTTCCTCTCAATTCCTCCATTTTTCAACAACAATGTCATCCTTCAAAGAAATCACCTTCCTTTTTTTACTGCTTCAAGCTACTTTCTTGATTAACCATCAAGTTAAATCTGATGGTACATTTTTTCCCACTTACCTTTCTTTTGTTGGGTCTTTAAGATTTAAATGTCATCTGTCTCGATCATTTGTTTACCTATCGTCACAAAGAATTAAAAAAGTAAACAAATGACTGAGACGGGGTAGTTTCTTTCCACTGTTTGCTTAATTGTTTTCCTATTTTGCTCATTAGCTTAATTTAGAATGAATTATATGCCTGTTTTTGTTCTTGATGTATCTAGATTGTGCATTATTGTTTTAGTTTGATCTGAATATATTCTGATCTATAAAACAATGCTTTGCTGATTTATTAAATGTTTTTTTTACTGCTTTTTTATTAGCATACCTACATGCTGCACTTTGGATCTGATACTATATATACTAGTAAATATAGCAAAACTTTTGTTTTAAGTGAGCATTATATAGTACTCTCTCCGTCCCGTTCATTTGTTTACATTTGATTAAAATACCGTCACCAGAATTTAAAAATGAAAAGAAAAGTAAACAAATGACCGAGAAGAAGTAAGTACAATTCATAAACAGATTACTGAAACTTAGGATAATAGGCTGTGTTGATCATCATAATCGTAAAGATGTAATGCACACTGCACAGAGTATGAGTCAATCTCGTGTGAGACCGTTGTATAGACAAAACAAACCATTGGCCATATAGATTATGAAATGAGAAATGTAAGTTTTTGTAGCAGCTTAATAGCACAGTAAGAGTGAGATTTATTTGGGGAATCAAATTTACAGATGAATGATTCTGTTAATGATTTATAAAGGGATTCAGTGTCACGTGTCTGCGGTTTCATTCAGCATGAACTAATGAAACCTGAAAGATGTGCATTACAGAAGTTTATTACTCGGAACCTGTGGTAGTGTTTTTTGTTGTGATAATTTAATTCGATGAACTTGTTGAAATCTATTTGTTCTAGATGAGGAAGACAATCTTCTTCAAGGTATCAACAAGTATAGGGCATCCTTAAACCTAACAATCCTCACAAAGAACGAAAATGCAGCATGCTTTGCCGGACAAATAGCCGACCAATTCAAGGGTCAAGCATGTACAAACACCACCGGGTCCAATACCGTTCCTGGAAATGAGCCACAATTTCCCAACTACCCGGATCTTTTAGCTCATTGCCATCTGAATATGAGCAACACTCAAGATTCTGAAGTAATGCCCGCTTGTGTCCCGAACTTGGACCCGACTCTTGTACTTACCAATTTCACACAGTCTCAGTATGCGGCTTCCCTTAATGATACCAAGTATACTGGTATTGGTATTGAATCTGAGGGTGATTGGATCGTCGTAGTTCTGAGCTCAAATACCTCAAGTGGCAGCTTTGAGAAAGCTACAGGTGCCGGATTTATTTCCAGCCCTAATCTTTTGATCTATTTGGCGGCAATTTTTATGGGTTTTTTGTTATCATAGGATAAACCCAGCAATTTCAGCTATAGTTTTCCTCTGTGAACATGATCATTCTTGGCATTGCGGCGAAATTGTATCAGTTTTGTATGAACCATTTTTTTCCCTCATGTTACAGTGTTTACATTATTGCAGAGTGAACTTTTCGCTGTTTCCTACATTTGAAGCTGATTTCTATGCAGATTATTTCATAACTCTCGATGCTATGAGTCCACATTACTCCGAATTATTAATCGTTAGTCATAGGTTACTTCCATAGACTGATCCATCTCTGCATTTGCACAAGCCTAAGAATCACATTTTTACCAAAATTAAAAGCATTACAACATGAAAATTAGTTACAGTGAGTGAGTATGGATACATATCTTCGAAAGTGGGTGTGCCTGGAATTTGCACAAACCAGGCTCACTTGCTGCAGGATGTCAGTTCTCCGAAACTCAAGCTAGATACTCCTGTATGATATCTCTCTCATTTGAAGACGATATAATATGTTAGGAATATTACGTAATCTTACGTAATCTTCCATATATTTATCTTTCTATATTTCTTATTATGTAATCTTGTTAATATTTCCAAATCTCCGTCTTATAGTATATTACCATAGTTTGTATTAGGTAAATATTGTGTTAGGGTTTATAATTGTAATTACTATAAATACTAGCCTTGTATTCATTGTCAATTATGAATGAAAATAATAAACCTTCAAACCTTTACATGGTATCAATCGCCTCAAGATCCTAACCAACAAAACTCGTGCCTACCTACTCCGGCTATGTCGGCCTCCACCATTCAAAACATCCATGAACCGAGCATCCCGCTCTACCTCGTTAACTTGTCCATGGTTGACAAACTCACCCCATTGACGTTTATGCAATGGCAAGACCAAGTTTCGTCACTTCTCATCGGCTATGATTTGCTCAAATTCCTCGATGGTACCTACCCATGTCCATCGGCCACCCTAGCCGACACTTCTGCCACCGACAAAACCACACCCACCACCAACCCGTCGTTCCACACTTGGCAACGGTAAGACCAACTTATCAAGGGTGCTCTCCTTGGTACCCTAACACCGGAAACTCACGCTCTTGTCATGCGTGCTCCTACTTCCAACGATGTTTGGACTATTCTCGCAAATACCTTTGCCAAATCTACTCGGGGTCATATCCTACAAATCAAAGATCGACTTGACTCCGTCTCTAAAGAATCTAATCAAACCGTCACCGACTATATGCACTTCATCAAATCTTGCACCGACAAACTTGCTATTCTTGGCAAACCTATGGATTCCGACGATATCATCGCTAAGGTAATCCGTGGACTCGACTATACTACTTTTAAACCTATTATTGATTCTGTTAATGCGCGTGATGACCCGATTTCCTTTGATGCCTTACACGAAAAATTAATCAACTTTGAACTAACCCAAAAACATCACAACCAGCCTTCCCCCTTCCCCGCCTCCGCCCATGCTGCCTCCCACAACCGTGCCCCCACCAGACCCCACAATCAGACCAGCCCGCGCCCCGTGTCCTCTAACCCAGCCCCGTCCTCGGTCGAACCATACACCCCCCCTCCCTTCAAAGGCAAGTGCCAATATTGTCGTGCCACCGGTCATGTCATCTCGTCATGTTACAAATTCAAACGTGACTATCCTAATGTCGTCTTCCCACCTTCCCAAGCCTTCACCTCGGGTCGCCCTAACCGGTCCTCGCCTCAAGCTCACACAGCGACCACGAACCAACTTGATCAAACCGCCTTGCGTCCGTGGCTCGTAGACAGTGGTGCTACGCACCACATCACCAATGATCTTGACAGTCTTGCACTCCACGCTCCGTATGATGGGAGCGATGAACTTGTCATTGGCGATGGCTCGGCTCTTCCTATCTCACGCATAGGTTCGTTCCGCCTTCGCTCTCAATCTAATGTTTTAAATTTTCAAAAAGTCTTATTTGTTCCTCTAATTTCTCGTAATATCTTATCCGTCTCTCAATTTTGCTTTGACAACAACGCTTATTTTGAATTCTCACAAAACTCTTTTTCTATAAAGGACCTTCAAACTCATCGGATTCTTATAAGCGGGACGTCTAATAGTGGAGTCTATGAATGGCACCCTCCTCAACCTACCGCATACACTAGCCGCTTATCTAAAGACTATGGTTGGCATCATCGTCTTGGACATCCGTCGGCAAAAATACTCCATATTTTAACTTCTAAGTTTTCAATAGACACTAGTCATTTACCGATTGATTTTTGTAACTCTTGCAATATACACAAGAGTCATAAGTTAGTCTTTTCTAATTCAACTTTAATTTCAAAATCGCCATTAGATTTAATTTTCACCGATGTTTGGTCATCTCCCGTCTTGTCTTATGACAATTTCAAGTACTATATTATTTTCGTTGATCACTTTACTCGCTATGTATGGTTATATCCTCTTAAATTGAAATCCGATGCCACCACCATATTTGTGCGCTTTCAAAAACTCGTTGAAAAATACTTCAAAAAACCCATTCGACAAGTCTTCTCCGACAACGGTGGCGAATACATTAAAATGGCCCACACCTTCAATGCTCACGGCATTAGTCACCTCACAACCCCACCTCACACCCCCGAATTAAACGGGTTTGCCGAACGTCGTCACCGACACATCCTTGAGACCGGTCTAGCTCTCCGTAACCATGCTCGTCTTCCCTCGACCTTGTGGCCTCATGCCTTCACCACCGCCGTTTACCTCATCAACCGGCTTCCTACACCCACTCTCAATAACTCATCCCCGTACCACACACTTTTCGGTCATGACCTCAACTACGCCAAACTTAGGAGCTTTGGATGCCTTTGTTATCCTTGGCTTCGTCCGTACACCTCACACAAACTCGAACCTAGGTCTAAGCCATGTGTGTTTGTCGGGTATTCACCCACGCAAAGTGCGTTTTACTGTCTTGACCCCATCACTCACAAAGTTTATGTGTCTCGCCATGTCAAATTCATCGAAAACCGATTCCCCTACCCCGACCTTGTCTCGACAACCAACCCCGTCGACACCTCCCCTCAACCAACCTCCTCCCACTGGTTTCATACCCCGCTGCCACCACCCTCCGCTGCATCTCACCCACCATCAACCCAGACCACACCCGTGACACCTCCAACCCAGTCCCCACCCTCAACCCCCTACAATCAGCCTACCCAGCTCCCCCCCACCAACTCCCCTGTTTCGCCCCGTGCCCTGTTTCCCCTGCTTCCCCACAACCCTCCTCTGCCCCTGCCCCTAACACGGTCATTCCTTCACCCCCACCTCCACCACCACCTCCCCCACCTCCTCGTCCTGGTGTTATCACGCGCCTCACTCAATACATCCGCTGCCCCAACCCCAAATATGCCAAGATCGCCACTATACTACCCCCCTCCCGGTTACCCCATACCACTAAGCAAGTCTTAGTTGATCCGCAATGGCGTAACGCCATGATTGCCGAATACAATGCTCTTCAACACAATGCAACATGGACCCTCGTCCCACCAAACCCATCCCTCAATGTCATTGGATGTAAGTGGATTTATCATATCAAATACAAGCCTGATAACTCGATTGACAAATACAAAGCTCGGTTGGTTGCCAAAGGCTTCCTTCAACGACCCGGAATTGATTACTCGGACACCTTTAGTCCGGTTGTAAAACCCGCCACGGTGCGTACCATTTTTTCCCTTGCTCTCATTAATGGTTGGTGTCTTCGCCAACTTGATATCAACAATGCCTTCTTACAAGGTGCCCTCACCGACACGGTCTACATGTCACAACCACCGGGGTTCACTGACCCCGAACATCCCACCTATGTATGTAAGCTCACCAAAGCTATATACGGTCTTAAACAAGCACCGCGTGCTTGGTACACAACACTGAAGCTTCACCTTCTTGCAACTGGCTTCACGGCCTCACTTGCCGACCCGTCTTTATTTTTATGCACGACATCGTCTCACACCATTTATTTATTAGTTTATGTTGATGACATTATTGTCACCGGCTCCAATACTCAAATCGTGTCAGCCTTCATTGAGTCTTTAGCCACACGGTTCTCACTCAAGGATTTGGGCACACTCTCCTACTTCCTTGGCGTCGAAGTCACCCCCAACCCCCATGGTCTCCTGTTGACACAATCTAAATACATCCATGACTTATTGCACACTCACAAAATGATCGAGTCTAAACCTGCTACCACACCAGTAGCGGTTAACCCTCCCCTCCACAATGATGGGTGTTCTACAATATCTAATATTACCGACTATCGCTCCTTACTGGGTAGTCTTCAATATTTGTCCTTTACTCGTCCTGACATTGCTTACACCGTCAACAAATTGGCTCAATTCATGCATCGTCCCACTGAACTACATTGGATTGCACTCAAACGTCTTCTTCGCTACTTGAATGGCACCATCAATGTTGGCATTCAACTATTTCGGTCCTCTCCCACTCAACTTCATGCCTACTGTGATGCTGATTGGGCGGGTGATCGTGACTCGTATTTATCTACCACTGGTTATGTTACCTACATGGGTCGAAATGCTCTCTCGTGGGCATCCAAACGACAACGTGCCTTAGCCCGTTCTTCAACCGAAGCTGAATTCCGAGTTGTTGACACCACCTCGGCCGAACTGACTTGGCTTAGCTCGTTGCTAACTGAACTTCGTGTTCCAGCTACTTCTACACCGGTTATCTATTGTGACAACCTTAGTGCTACTCACTATTCTGCTAACCCTGTTCTCGTATGAAACATCTGGCTTTAGCATTTCACTTTGTTCGCGAACAAGTTCAAACTGGTCTTCTTCGTGTTCAACATATTTCTGGTGATGATCAACTTGCAGATGTCCTCACCAAACCCCTTCATCGACCGCGTTTTAGCTTGTTACTTTCCAAGATCGGTCTCGCCTTCGGATCGTCCGTCTTGCGGGAGCGTGTTAGGAATATTACGTAATCTTACGTAATCTTCCATATATTTATCTTTCTATATTTCTTATTATGTAATCTTGTTAATATTTCCAAATCTCCGTCTTATAGTATATTACCATAGTTTGTATTAGGTAAATATTGTGTTAGGGTTTATAATTGTAATTACTATAAATACTAGCCTTGTATTCATTGTCAATTATGAATGAAAATAATAAACCTTCAAACCTTTACATAATATAGTATATCATTCGGCTTTATTACGTCATGCACTATAATGGAGCGAGGTTAGCTCCATCGAAAAAGAAATATGCAGCAAGTTGTGAGCAATTACATAGGGTTTCCCATACAAAAATTCGATTTTTTCTACCACCTAATAAAGAATGAAACTCGGGACCATTACAACTGTAAGTTTATTACTCAACTTGTGTATCTGGCATTTGCCATTGAATGAAAGGTTTATTGCATGATTGAAAAATGCTCTTTACTATCTTTCCGGATGAGTAACTTGAAAAATACTCGCGTAGTCACGTCTCAGGTCTCAATGTATCATGCACTCTTCAATTTCGTTGCAGTTACAAACAGTGATTTTCTGAGAGCAAGCATAAGTACCCATGTACTCTTTGTGATCTTCTCTTTGATCATCAAAAGTAGAGCAGAGCTTATGACAGTCTTCAAGATTTGGGCCTGTAAACCCTTGAAATATCCTAATATGCCTTCATGCTTCCATATGTTGTAGAATACTCCTGAGACTGTCTTGCGAGTTTTTCTGGTTTGCGTAGATTTTTCTTCCTCACCCCCGGCTGCCTGAATCATAACCTTACACCTGAAAATTGACACACCTTTTCAGTCATCGAAGCAAGGAGAACCTCACCCCCGGCTCTTTGCTATCTTTTGTTTCTTATGAGTAGGCTGCGTAGTTCTCACATATTGAGATATTCACCTCAATACATATATTTTTGAAACTGAAAGTCAACAGGTTATCATGAAAAGTGAGAATGACATAATATGACATACAGAACGGAGATTGTTTGTAAGAAAAAGATTCAAAAACATGTATTATGAGAGACTACTACAAGTAGAGGAAGGAACCGCTGACCTAATAGCAGGATATGTCAACACGGTGGCGATACTCTTAGAAAGCGCACCCAACAGAAAAGCAGTGGAGGCAGAAAGAGCTTGAGGAGATGACTCAGAGACGGTGTTTTTAGTAGCAAGTCTTCTTGTCAAAAGTTTATTCTTTAGCTGATCAAATACTGTGAACTGTCAATTTAGAGAAGCAAGCTTCATTAGCAGCAGTCTGTCAATGAAGCCTTAATTTTTTCCAAACTTAACAGTTAAAGAACAAGATTTAGACAAGATATTGATATTAAATACCTGAATTGACGGGTTTGCTGATAGCAGGAGAGTGATGCCGAGGCCATCAAAGGCGTCACTCCAGTTGCCTTCTGTGTTAAAGTCGTCCACAACCCTTTTGACTTTCCGAAATCACTAGTTTGCATCTTGGATGATGCTGTATCCAAGGGCTGTCCAATCAATATGGAACGAAAATTAGACGGTTTCCATGCCGAAAAAGAAACAGTAAAGTTTAAACATGCTTATTCTGGTTTGAGGCACAGCCCATAATGACTGACCACAAACGAACAACCCTAGAATGAGATACAAGTTACAGAGTATATTTGCATTACTTTGACTCTTCACCTTAAGGGCCGCACTGATATGAGCACAGAATGACATAAAACGGACTGTACGAGCGAATAACTCTAGAATGGGATACGACTATACGAGTTACAACCTGTGTCACTAACACTGTACACGCTGCAGCAGCTGCAGCAACAATCAGGTTTGCTTTCGTGCCAATTGACTTCGACTTACTTTTCTTTAAGTAAAGCCTCTTGAAAAAGCTATACCCATAGAAATAGATAAATTGTTGTATCACTGAGTGTAAATTCTTCGTCCCTAATCCCTGATATAACGAGAGAATCTGTCCTTTATGTATAGCTTCCCATAACACATCTGACAGGTTCCTGCAATGTTCAAATCACAACACAATTAACCCAACAAACTTTCACGGAGCGTAAATAGAGTCCGGAAGAAGCTTTAGGCTTTATTGTGACAAAGGGATTCCGAGGGCAGGGAAAGAAAGGGAGATAAAATCCCCGCCATTTGAACAATTTGGACGGAAAATGACATTTATCTGCAGTAGCCTCGCTACCTGTCGCAGATTTCAGTACCTAGGCACTACATCTACACAGCACAAATCTCTCATTTACCAATCTCTTTAAAAACAAAGATAAACAATAAAACTCATCTGTTTGAATGCCTTGTATAAGGTTGCTAAACGAAAAATTTTAGTATCATTGAGCTTAGGAAGCTCCTGTCACTGCAAAATCCTACTCCCTCCATCAATCATTTGTTTGCCTTTTTTATTCTTTGTGACGGGTGTTTTATATAAGGGTTAACAAATAATTGAGACGAAAAAAGTAAGTTAGCGAACAAAGGTTATGTCTGGTGGAATGTCATATCAATTGCAATGTAAAGATTCATCTGTCACTTCTCTCTTATTCTCGATTTAGATTCTTATCCCCTATATATTAAAACACAAACATTTAAAGCCTTCAAATTAAGTCACATTATCACAACAAAGTAGTGGACCCCACTTTTTTACCTCTATTACTTTATTTTTTTAATGTGTATCATTTTTTTTCACTATTTATTTTGACCCAAATAAACTCAAACTCGAAAAACCGATTGAAAATATTTGCAGATTTTTTAATAAAACGTAAACAAAAAACTATGCGTCGTTGAAATTTTTCCTACTTTCCCAACTTTAGCCTTAACTTTTAAATCTGATTAGATCCGCCTCAGTCATTATTTTTTTAAACTTTATCTTAGATATTGTAATAAAATATACACAAATAATTGAGACGGCGGGAATACTTTCTATCTAATTTTTTTACTATTTAAAATGAAAATCACGATAAATTACCAAAAAAATAAATTAAAGATATTACAAATTAAGCAAAAAAAAGAAATTCAACAAATATAAATTATAACGAATAACGACAATGATTTGAAAAATTAATCTATCAACGAAACTTCTATATTAAAATTTACTATAAAAAAACACTAAAATTTGGACCAGGCATAAAAACCCGTCTAATACCAGACTTGGACGTGAATATTCATGCCTGAACTTTGACCAAAAATTATTGTTTGTAAAATATATTGGCTAATTTCATAAATTTGACCCAATTAGATTATGTATGTTTTGTTAATACTCCCTCATATTCTCAATATTCCTCCCTTTTGATATTTGCACAAAGATTAAGGATAGGAATAAAAAATAATATAGTACACTAGTGGACCTAAGTAATTGGAGAGAAGGTGTTAGAATTAGTACATTAGTGGGTTTATTATATTAATAAAGTACACTAGTGGGTTTATTATATTAATAAAAGATAGGCCAAAAATTTCAACTTTTAAAATTTCAAGTACCTAAGAGGGGGAGGGGGTGAATTAGGTACCACTTTTAAAATTTCAACTTAATCTTTATTGTTTAAAGAAAGTTGATGGAGTTAAGAAGAGTAAATGGATACACTAAAAGAACAAAGTTATCAAGAGTGAATAGCTAAAGTAATAAGTTGTTGTAAAGAGAATGTCACAGTGAGTCTGACTGTTACTTTGTTCGTTTTAGCAGATGAAGTAAAGGCTACAATACGAAAGTAACAGTATTCGAGACTGTTGCACTAGACAGAAATGCGAAATACACAAGTAAAGAAGAGTGCAACGGAAATTGAACAAACAACAAAAATAACACAGGAGTTTTGAATTGGTTCAGCCATTTTGAAAGGCCTACATCCAATCTTCTTCTTATTGATTCAATTAAGTAATCTACTCCGACTACCTAAGACCCTTACAATAAAAAGGACCAACAACCTACTCCGGTTGCGAAATGAATTCGAGACTACTCCGTCTCAAACTCGACTCTTCTTCTAAGAAAGTTACAAGATCAAATTCCCTGATTTTGTTCTTGTGGAAAGAACGAAGGCGAATTCATTAAGATCTAACTATTCTAGATAGAAGAATACAATACTTAACGCAACAGTTATCATGTCTGTAACTTTTGAAGACTTTGAAGAAAGTTTGCAAAGATTAAAAGCTTAAGAACTTTTGAAGAAAATTTGCAAAGCAGTAAGTTTGATTTCTCTGGAAAGCCTTGAAGAAATGAGAGAGGTGAGCTCTCTATTTATAGAGGAAGAAGTGATTTGAAAAGGTTAAAGGAGAGCCTTGAGAAAGTCCACTCTCAAGCATGTGGGCAAAGTGAATGTCCTTGCATAAAGTTTTCACAAGTGACAAACTGTCTCAGAGAGGTGGGCTGCTCAAGATGCAGGAAACAATTTACTCTTGGGTGAAAGTCATAAGATGACAAACTCACATGGGAACAAGCCAAGTGTTACTTTTCTTTTTGAGAAAAAGTTTGTTTGTGCAAATGAGGAAAAACACTTTCAAATGATTCCTTCTTATCACCTTCAAATCACGTTCAAAATCATTTCATGAATGGTTCAAGTAATTTTTCAAAAGCAGCAGGAAGATTTTGATTTGGAAAGTCTTTGAAAAGTTTCAGACATGTGCAACAGTCGTCCTCACTGTTACACTGGACAGGTGAGGTAACGGTCGCCAAGACTGTTGCATTTGTAAGTATAATACTCTTCTACCTTTACAAAAGACGACTCTTTACAAGACGATTCTTCTTGGGCATTTCAACTCTTCATCTACTCTTGCTTGGAGATTTGTCTTGCTTGGAGACTCAAGATTTCCTGAAAGCTTAACTAAGAAGTATACATTAGTTAGGCTTGTCATCATCAATCAAACTAGCTCAACAAATTCCCCCTTTGATGATGACAAGCCTTAAGAACACATAAATCTAAAGATAAGTTCCCCCTCAAAAGTTTAGTCCAAGGCAAATGATTTCAATGATGGCACAAAGAGAAGTGACGGTAGTAAGCATATGACAAACAAAACCAAGAGAGTTAGTAAGCAAGATAATTCTACTAAGTCGACAAGCAAGAGTTTAATCAAAGATATGCTTATGTAAAGTGTGTTTAGCCTTTTTCCCCTCTTGACATCATCAAAGGGGCAACGATACTCATCCCGGACACAGAACACAAATGCACAAGATAGCACAAAATCCGCACTAGATAGGTCAAAATGACATAGTCAACACAGATAAAACATGTTCATAGTTACACCACCATAATGATATGCTAGAAAAGGATCAAGTGTTAAGTTACACCACCAAAATAAAATAAGATATTAGGTTATAATAAGTAGGGAGGGGTTAAAACAGGATCATTCTTCATCCGAGCCATCCTCTGAGCCGTCCTCGTCACTTGCTACACCATACTTATCCTTGATAATATTTGACAGAATGTCCACTTCACCTTTGGTAGAATCTACTAATTGTTGAAGCATATCAAACTTTTCCTCGACCCAAGCTTTTAAACCCCGAATCTCGGCCAAAATAACCCCACACATTTCTTCACTAGCCCCACCTTTGCTAGATGACCCTACCTCCACAACCTTATCCTTGGCAAATTTCACATCCTCCAGTTTTCCTTTTGATTCTTTTAGCATCATTTTTCCCAAGTTCCCCGTGGTCATAACATCATGAAGGCCGAGAGACCCCCTACGGTTTTATCAGTCAGTACACCCTTAGCTTTTAGAGCTAGGGAAATCCAGAGGCCATAGGGAAGCCTAAGAAGGTCTTTGAGAGGGAAGTTCCTTTTTTGAATTTTGGAGGCTAGGACGGATATTCGGTGACACATAAGTCGGGGTAGGCTGATTTGTTTGTGGGTGGCTAGGTGAAAGACAAGGTACTGTTTGGCTATTGAGAGTTTTCCACGGTCATTTGAGGGGTAGATGGTTCGACAGATGAGATTGAACAGAAGACGGTGTTGGGTGAGCAATTTTTTGGATTCAAGAGTGGTGCAAACTTTGGTTTTTGGCATTAAAGTCTTAGCCACATCTAAGGGGGCAGCATATGGAAGAACTGACCAGACTTTGTCAGAGGGAATTTTATCGTAACCATCATCGGTCACTCCAAGAACATCAGCAAGGAAAGCAGAAGTGATGGAAAATGACTTACCATTGACTCGGGCAGATAGTGTCAAAGAGTCAGACACTCGGACTGTTGCATAGAACTGGAGGATTTCACTAACATATACCGGATGTGGAGTCTCAAGCAACGTGCCCCATCCTTGAGCATCAATGGCGTCGCCGAAAGTCGTAAAAGCAGGAGAAGAAGAGTACCATTCACTCGTATAGATCCGCGGGTTATGGATGACAGCCTTTTTCAGTAGAAGTTCACAGTTGGCCAAAGTGGATGGTTGTAGATCTAGTTTGAGAAGTTGGTGCTTGATGACCCGATTTTGATATTTGTTGGTAACAGGAATCGGATCATTTGAAGAAATATAGACCCATTTCGGCCTTTCTTCCTTCCCTTTGGCCCGTTTAGGAACCGGTTCATCTTCCTCAACATCGGGTTTTTCATTGTTTCCCGCGACATCGGTATCATCAACATCATCCTCAAGATTAATTTCCTCTATTATTGCCGGCATGGGCCCGGAACGGCCACGCTTCCGAGTGACCGGCTTTCGAGAAACAGCCGGTCCCTTACCCTTTCCTTTCTTTTTGGATTTTGATTCGGGTGAAGTGTTATCGGGACCTTCTTCAACATTTTCAGGAGCATCATCAACAAGAGAGGAGGAGGTCACCGGAGGCTCGGTGGAAGAAGAGGTTGGGTTTTGGGAAGGATCAAGCGGTGGCAAGACACAAATGGGTTCGACGGTTAAGGGTTCGCCAGAGGCAGGCGGTGGTGGAGGAGAGGAGGGTTCGGTTGTGGTGGGAGCCGTTGAGGTGGTGGAAGGAGTTGAGGATGAAGACATGATGAGTTTGGTTGATTTGATGTGAAGTGAGGTATTAAAAGAAGTTTTTACCATAGTGGGGGGTAGGTTTTATGAGGGTAATAATGGGGGAAGGGTGAGGGGTTGTGTCGGTTGGGATAGGACGGGTAGATTTTAGTGGGTAGATGGGGTTTGTGGGTAGATAGGTTTAATGAGGGTAATATTGAAGGGATAGGACGGGTAGTTTTTATTTGAGTGGTTTAATTTGAGTTTGTTTATTTGAGTGGGTAAATGGCAGTAACTTTGAACATGAGATAGTCAAATGTTGAGTATGCAATTAAGGACAAAAATGTGCAAGAAAATCATGATAAATTGAAACACATGTGAATTAGAATAAGGAAGAGTATACTTACAAGCCAATTCTCGTCAATCATGTAAGGGATTAGACACACACACATATTAATCACATACAATTAATTAAACCAATTTGTAACCGAAGTTTCTCAAATTGTTCTCTTGCTAGTGGTTTCGTAAAAATATCCGCTATTTGATCTTCGGTTTTGCAAAAAATAAGCTTAATATGTCCTTTCTCTACGTGATCACGAAGAAAATGATGACGAATCTCAATATGCTTAGTCCTAGAGTGTTGAATGGGATTTTTGGAAATGTTTATGGCACTAGTATTATCACACATGATAGGAATAGAGTCATAAATCATACCAAAATCTTGAAGTTGTTGTCGTACCCAAAGAAGTTGTGAGCAACAATGAGCGGCACTAACATATTCGCTTTCGGCCGTTGAAAGAGCTACCGTATTTTGTTTCTTTGAACCCCATGACACGAGACAAGGTCCAAGGAACGTGGCAATCCCGGAGGTGCTCTTTCGGTCTACCGTGCATCCCGCAAAGTCGGCATCGGAAAATCCTACAAGATCAAGGGGACAATACAACGGATACCACAAGTGGAGATGTTGGGTTCCAATCAAATATCGAAGAATTCGTTTGACGGCTTTGAAATGGGATTCTTTCGGATTTGATTGGAACCGAGCACATAAACAAACACTAAAGAGAATTTCGGGACGACTAGCGGTTAAGTAAAGAAGAGATCCAATCATACCTCTATACACCTTGTCACTTACATTTTTGCCATTTTCATCTTTGTCCAACTTGGAAGTAGATACCATAGGTGTAGAGTATGATTTAGCATCCGTCATCCCGAATTTCTTAAGCATTTCTTTAATATATTTTTGTTGATGAATTAGGATTCCTTCTTTGGTTTGTTTGATTTGAAGTCCAAGAAAGAATCCTAGTTCACCCATCATGCTCATCTCGAATTCCGATTTCATTAACTCGGAAAAGTACACACAAAGAAGCTCATTAGTAGCACCAAAAATGGTGTCATCGACATACACTTGCACAATCAACAGTCCATTAGACTGTGACTTTAAGAACATGGTTTTGTCCACGGATCCTCTTCTAAACCCGTTCTCAAGTAGGAATTTTGACAATCTATCATACCAAGCACGGGGTGCTTGTTTTAAACCGTAAAGAGCTTTGTCCAACTTGAAAACGTGATTAGAAAAATCATTGTCCAAAAACCCCGGGGGTTGCTCAACAAAGACATCCTCTTCTAAATAGCCATTTAGAAAAGCGGTTTTAACATCCATTTGGAAGAGTTTAATGCCTTTGTGAGCCGCAAAAGCAATAAGTAATCGTATGGCTTCAAGTCTAGCTACCGGTGCATAGGTTTCATCATAGTCAATACCCTCTTGTTGATTGTAACCTTGCACCACTAGTCTAGCCTTGTTCCTTACAATTTCTCCGGAATCATCAAGCTTGTTGCGAAAGACCCACCTAGTACCAATGACGGTACGATTGGGTGGCCTAGGGACCAAGTGTCATACCTCATTTCTCTTGAATTGATTGAGTTCTTCTTGCATTGCAATTACCCAGTCAGCAACAGTCAGAGCGACTGTTACGTTGGCAGGTTCAATTTGAGAGAGAAATGCATTGTGTGCACAGAAGTTGTTGAGAGAGGCTCTTGTTCTTATTCCAGATCTGATGTCACTTGTCAGATTTGACAGAGGATGTGAGTTTTGATGTTTCCACTTCTTTGGCACGAAGGGGACTTCTTCCCTTTCAACAGCAACAGTCTGAGTGACTGTTACTTCCTGGTCGGATGTTGGTCCTTCATCAGAGTTGGAGGACTCTCCCTGTTCAACAGTCGGAGGGACTGTTACAGTCTGGGAAGTAGAAGCAGTAGCAGAGTTACTGTTGATTCCCCCTGAGTTGATGCTGTCTGTAACAGGTAACAGTCTCTGCGTCTGTTGCTGATCAATGATATTCGAATTGTTCAAGGCTTCTTCTTGATTAAACACAAAGTCTTCTCGCACAAGCCCAATCTCGAATTCATCATCTTCCTCATCAATTTGTACCTGCTCAAAGAGACGAGATTCATCAAAAATGACATGTACACTTTCCTCAATCAACATAGTCCTCTTGTTGTAAACTTTGTAGGCCTTGCTATGATTAGAATAGCCAATAAAAACCGCTTCATCTCTACGTGGATCGAATTTACCTAAATTATTTTTACCATTGTTGTGAACAAAACATTTGCTACCAAAGCATCTAAAGTATGAAATGTTGGGCTTTCTTCCACGTAGTAATTCATATGGTGTTTTATTGAGTAGACTTCTTACCATGACTCGATTATGAATATAGCAAGCGGTGTTTACCGCTTCGGCCCAAAAGTTTCGAGGAAGCTTACTACACAACAACATGGTTCTAGCCATGCCTTCAAGAGTTCTATTCATGCGTTCAACAACGCCATTTTGTTGAGGAGTTCTTGGGGCGGAGAAATTATGATCAACACCATTGTCATCACAATAAGCACCAAATGATGAGTTTTCAAATTCGGTTCCATGATCGGTTCGAATGGAAACAAGTTTTAAATCAAGTTTGTTTTGAATCTTTTTCAACCAAATTAAAAACTCATCAAATGCCTCATCTTTGGAACTCAAGAACAATGCCCAAACAAATCTACTATAAGCATCAACAATGACACACACATAGCGACTCCCTCCTCTACTACGAGTTCTCATGGGTCCACATAAATCAATGTGCAAGAGTTGTAGTGGACGAGAGGTACTCACAACCTTTTTCGATTTGAAGGAACTTCTAACATGTTTGCATTTAGCACATTCATCACACATTTTTTCAAGATCAAATTTTATGTTAGGAAATCCTTCAACCAAGTCAAGTCTCTTGAGAGTATTGAGAGTCTTAGTACTTACATGTCCAAATCGTTTATGCCACAACCAAGGATAATTTTTCATTACACTCATACAAGACATAGTATGTCCGGATAAAGTGTTTAAATTGGTTAGGTAGACGTCTTTCACTCGTCTACCTTCAAGTATTACCTCATGGGTTGTGGCATCAATGATCCGACAAAGACTAGCACTAAATTCGACCAAGTTACCTCGGTCACACAATTGAGAAATGCTAAGGAGATTGTGCTTCAAACCTTTGACAAGCCGCACATTGTCGACACAAAGTAACGATGACTTACCAACCTTCCCAATGCCTATTACTTCACCTTTCTTGTTGTCACCAAACGTTACCGTGCCACCATCATAAGCTTCAAGTGAGAGAAATTGGCTTTTGTCTCCCGTCATTTGACGAGAACATCCACTATCCAAGTACCAATTGCGGCCGCCTCTCACCAAGCCCTACAAGAGATTAGACTTTAAGTTTAGGAACCCAAATCATTTTGGGTCCCTTCTTACCACCAACTTGCTTAAGGAGATCTTTCCGAATCCATATTTGCTTAACAACTTTAATATTTCTTTCAATGTTATTATGTCTCTTTTTGCAAGCATTAAAGACATGACCAGTTTTTCCACAATAGTTGCAAATGATGTATTCAGGAAGACCAACATACTTCCTTCTTCGGAAGTCAGTTTTGCTAGGATATGGTTTTTGAATGTAACAGTGCGACTGACTGTTCCATTTAAAACCCAGACCAGCCACTCTATCACACCTCTTGGATTGACTAGTGAGAAAATTCAAGACATTTTGACTTCCTTCCCATTTTTTAGACACATGTTTAGCTTCATTAAGATCCTTGCCAAGTTTCTCAATTTTAGCCAAAAGCAACTTGTTCTTTTCCTTGGAAATGTCCAAATCATTTTTCATCACAACAAATTTAGATTTTAAGTTAATGATGGTGTTGATTTTTTGTTCAATGTCAATCTTAAGGTTGGAGATGCAAAAGTTCAATTGAGTGACCTTAGGGTCGGAGGAGCAATTCTTGTTTTTTTCATGTTGTATGTTAACAAGTTTCTCATGAAGGATTCTAATTTCCCCTTTGAAGGCATTGAGATCAACCTTGAGTCGATCATTCTCAGTGGTTAAAGTTTTGACAAGATCAGGAGAGGAAGAGCTTTGCTTTTCAATGTCAGAGGCAATAGACAGAGGGATTGTGACTTTCAGACTTTCAACTTTTTCTTCAAGGTCGACAACTTCAGTTTTAGACAACTCAAGATCTTTGAAGAGATCATCACGCTCCTTTGAGATTTTTGAGATTTGGAAGACTAGGGAGGTGTTAATCTCTTCAAGATCAGAGGGGGTAGAGTTAGAGCTAGAGGTTTTAAGGAGATCAAGTTCATTAGTCAGATTTCTGTTTAATTTCCTTAATCTCTTAAATTCAGTCTCAACTTCAGAGGTAACAGTCACTGTGTCTGTATCATTCAATTCCTGTTTTAGAAGAACGTTTTCTTGAGCAATCTCCTCTATTTGATCTTGCATGACATCAAGTTTCTCGGTTTGGTTACGACACTTATCAAACAACTTATCAAGCAACTTACACACCTTGTCTTTGGAATAAGTTCTGACCTTAGCCTTAAGATATTTTACCTCATTGTCGGACTCGGAATCGGATTCATCCGGATGTGCCATAAGACACCTAAGAGACTCACTCCTAGCAAGTTTATGTGTTTTATTTTTGAGATTGTTTGTCAACCACATTTTAGCATCTAGTTGCTCCTCGATGGGTTCATCGTCCTCGGAGTCGGACATGCCCCAAATGGCGGACATGACCTTATGCTTGAGTTCTCTTTTGGCCGTGTCTCTTCTACCCTTAGATTTGATGTCATTCCATTTTGGGCATTCTTTAATTAAGTGACCTTTGTCACCACATTTGAAACATCCCATAGCGGAACTCGGTCGTCTCTTAGGAAATCGTTTTCTAGCATGGTTCACCTGGAAATTTTTGAATCCTTGGCTATTGACCATCCCAACAAGGTTTCTTGAGAACATGGCAAA
>JAIUZE010007998.1:0-102434 GCA_022085475.1 Heliosperma pusillum | reverse complement strand
TTATTAAAATTTCCCACTTGCTAAATATTACAAAACACGATATAATAATAACACTAAACTCAAAAACCGTCACAAGCCCAAAGGAGGGCTCACGGGTCATGGGCTGGACCGGGCCTGGACTGGGCCCACGGGCTGGTTTGGGCCGGTTTTGGTCATCTTTTCTAAAATCGTTTTCTTAATATTTCCCGCATGCTTAATATATTTAAAACCCGTCAAAACAACAACAAAACAATCAAGTATCGACACAAGCCCAACGGGCCAATTACGGACCAACCCAGACCGGCCTGGACCGGGCCTGAACCGGCCCTGAACCGGCCTGAACCGGGCTGGTTTCTTGGCCACCATTCACGGCCACCACCAACAACAACCAAATATTTATTTCTAACATGTTTTAATTAACAACCATCCATTTTAACAACTAATTCAACCATCATTCATACAAAAATTATGATTATGAATAAATCATCCAACATGTCAACAACACTAAATATGTTAAATATTCATAAAACTTAATAATAATAACAACCTAGCATGTTCCTACTTAAAACCGTAAATAACAAAACATAAGTAAAAGTATGTAACATTAATTCGTCGAGTAACTCGGTAATCGTTACCTTAGCTAGCACAAAACCATGTAGCACCAAAATAAGAACTAAAACCCCGTCTACTAATCTTCTTCTAAAATATACGAGTCACCAAACTCGTCTTCATAATCTTCTCCTATAAGAAATGACAAAAATAACATTATTAGAATTAAAACTTGATTTCAACAATTAAAGTTTTGAAAACGATTTTGTCGGAATTGAAAATAAAACGTACATGGAGATGAAGAGCGGAGAGGAGACTCTAGAAATATAAGTTAGGACGGATTTGGCCAAGTAACGAAGGTTTTGTGACGAGTTTGCTCAAGAACGATCAAGAACGATCAAGAACACGAAGAACGATTATGATTATATTAAAGAAGGTATTAATTAGATATTAAGTTGATTTAATGTAAAATAAGAAGATAATTAGTGAGTAAGAGTGGAGGTTGGGCCGTGTAAATATAGAGGATTACGGGAGTCGGGTTTTGAACTTGTTGTTACGGGATTGACTCGGGTTTTATAAATATATTATGGTAAATATTTAGATATTATTAGATTTTATGTTTGTTTAAATCAAATATCTAGATATTATTAGATATTATGTTAGTTTAATCAAAAGAAAGGAAAATATCTAATCCTAAGAGAACAAGAGGAAGTAGGCGTGTGGAGTAAGGAGAAATCGGGTCAGTTTAAGCGATTTGCGTAATTTAAACTGACAGATTGATAAAGTTACAAATATCTTAGATATTTGTATTAGTTTAATCAAAGTAATCAAAAGCCTTAAAATGAGGGAAAAAGGTGATTTGGGCGTGTGGCACATGTAGGAGTCGGGTTTCGGGTTTGTTTCGGGACTTAAGTTGACTCGGGAATAGTTAAATGAGGTTCGGGTTTAAACCGTATAACCTACTCTTTAATTCCAAATAAATTCAAAATAATTATATTAAATTATCATAAATTCAAATCAATCGTAATAAATTAAAATAAATTAAATTTATTACTTTTCAAATATAATTTCGGTCTTTCAAATTACGGGGTGTTACACAAACGGCATATTTACTTCCACGGTCCTCGGCCAAAGCCATAACAAAATCCCATGGAATATAGATTTCCCACTCCATAGTGGAATATCCCAAAGGTTGGAGCCAAATCCAACGGCCTCTTGTGTTCAATCTTCACTTGTTGGCAAGTAAGACATCTTCCAACATAAGACACAACATCGCCCTTCAAGTTCGGCCACCAAAATTGTAGCTTTAAGTCTTTATACATCTTATCACCTCCGGGCTGAATAGAATAAGGGGAAAGGTGAGCTTCATCAAGAACTCGCTTTCTCAAATCAAGAGCATTAGGCACAAACAAACGACCATGGAATCGAAGAACACCTTTATCATCAAATCTGAAATCTTTAGCTTTACCTTCAAGAAGCTTGGCTTGAATAGAGTTGTAGGTAAGATCATCAAC
The DNA here is from genome assembly GCA_022085475.1 of Heliosperma pusillum. Taxonomy (NCBI): domain Eukaryota; kingdom Viridiplantae; phylum Streptophyta; class Magnoliopsida; order Caryophyllales; family Caryophyllaceae; genus Heliosperma; species Heliosperma pusillum. Next base: position 100,392 of record JAIUZE010007998.1, on the reverse strand, counting down.
TTGGCTTTCGCGGATCTCATGGAGAAAAACAGGTTCGGCAGTCATAGCACCAAAATAAACAAATCCACGCTCCACGAATTCCAACTTCAATTTTTCAAACTCAGCACAAAGATCACCTGGTAATACCCGCATAGCATTCAATGCATGAGAAGCTTTCCTACTAAGAGCATCGGCAACAACATTAGCCTTCCCTTCATGGTACAATAACTCAAAATCATAATCATTCACCAATTCCAACCATCTTCTTTGCCTCATATTCACATCTTTTTGAGTAAATATGAACTTCAAACTTTTGTGATCGGTGAATATACGACAATGAACTCCAATAAGGTAGTGTCTCCACACTTTCAAGGCATGAACAACGATGGCCAATTCCAAATCATGAGTAGGATAGTTCACTTCATGAACTCTCAACTGCCTCGAAGCATACGCCACCACTTTCCTACTTTGCATAAGAACACAACCCAATCCCATCTTGGAAGCATCACAATAGACATAAAAGTCGACACCATCTTCAGGCAAAGTCAACACCGGAGCGGTAGTTAACCTTTTCTTTAACTCTTTAAAGTGGCTTCACAAGCTTCATTTCATAGGAACTTGGTTTCCTTCTTCAATAACTGGGTCATCGGTCTAGCAAGCTTAGAGAAATCCTTGACAAATCTACGGTAATAACCAGCTAAACCAAGAAAACTTCGAATTTCTCTAATATCGGACGGACTCTTCCAATCCACCACAGCTTGAATCTTCGAAGGATCCACCATTACACCTTCTTTAGGAATCACATGCCTAAGAAAGGACACCTTAGGTAACCAAAATTCACACTTGGAGAATTTAGCAAACCACTTTTGACGACGAAGAACACCCAAAATAGTCCTTAGATGAATAGCATGCTCTTCTTCGGACTTGGAGAAAATAAGAATATCGTCAATGAACACCACCACACACTTGTCAAGATACTCACTAAATGTGCGGTTCATTTGGTCCATGAAAATAGCGGGAGCATTCGTCAATCCAAATGGCATCACCTTGAACTCAAAATGACCATACCTTGTACTAAAAGCGGTCTTCGGAATATCAACATCACGAACGGGAATTTGGTGATAACCGGATCTCAAATCAATCTTGGAAAAAGTAGAAGCACCCTTTAGTTGATCAAACAAATCTTTAATTCTTGGCAAAGGATACCTATTCTTGATTGTAATCCGATTCAACTCACGGTAATCAATACAAAGCCTCATAGAACCATCTTTTTTCTTCACAAAGAGAACGGGAGCACCCCAAGGCGAGGCACTTGGTCGAATAAAACCCTTCTCAATCATAACATCAAGCTGCTTCCTTAATTCTTTCAACTCGGTTGGAGCCATACGGTAAGGAGCTTTGGCTATGGGTCCAGAACCAGGTACAAGATCAATAGAGAACTCAACATCACGCTCACGAGGAATGCCGGGCAAATCTTCAGGGAATACATCAACGAATTCATGAACTATAGGCACATCTTCAATATTTGGCAAAGAGGTAGTTGAAGAAGTCACAATACACAAGTATGCTTGGTGACCCTTTCTTACCATACTTACCAATTTCATTGCGGAAATCAAAGACACACCTTTTCGGGGATGAGATCCCTTATAGGTTATTATAACTCCTAAAGGACTCTTTAAGTAAATCTTTTGTTCACGACACTCGAACCTAGCATGGTACAATGCTAACCAATCAATGCCTAGAATTATATCGAACTCTCCTAGAGGGAACTTAAGGAGATTAGCGGGAAAGATAGAACCCGCAATAGATATTGGGACATTAGGATAGAGAGTAGAACAAGAGATAATATCTCCGGATGGTAAGGATATGGGAGTATCCTCACTAGATGTAGGCTCGATAGATAATTTATTAGCATAAGTCGAAGACACAAAAGACATAGAAGCACCGGTATCAAATAGAATAAGACACGGTTGCTATAAGATTGAGAACATACCCGTAATTATCTCCGGATGAGCATCGGCTTCGGCACGACTCATAACAAAGATAGAACCCTTAGGTTTAGCAATTGGAGGGGGCACCTTACGATCGGGGCAATCGTCATAACGGTGACCACCCTTTTGGCAAAAGAAGCAAACATAAGGTCGGTTGATATATGCCACACCGGGGTGATGTGGTTGTCTACAACGGCTACACAAGCGACCTTGAGCTTGAGGAGGAGCATAAGGCCTATGAGCCACATTAGAAGTAGCTCGGGGAATGAAAGGAGCGGGAACTCTTGTGTTTGCATTTGAAGGAGGATTAAATCTCCTCTTGTTGGCATAACAGTTAGAAGAAGACGGAATAAACGGGGTCTTCCCAAAAACATTTGGCCTAGGAGTGAAAGAAGGAGAGGGATTATTCATCATAGCTTCATCCCTAATGGCCTTCATGGAATTCTCGGCCCATAAGGCATCATCATATAAATCCCCAGGCTTCCATCTTTGAATCCCTCGTTGCATAAAATTCATTTACATGGTTACCTATCCACTGCGAATAATTGTATACCTTTAGGTTCTTGCCTTTCAGATCCAAAGCCATCTGCAGGTCGAGTATGAGTCTCATACTCTGCCTTGTTTTTAGTTGCTTTGAACTCGCAGTGGATAGCTTGCACTATAAGGTCCCTGTGTGGTGATCACAACATCAAGCCTACTCATGATCCATTAATGTTAGAAGCTATATCAGTGTGCTACGTCTAGATCTGGCCCCTCTTGTCCTCGTCTAGGGCCACCACATCATTGTGTTTGCGGCTCTAACTGCATATCTTACCCATCGAGGTTTACATACCACTTAGTCAACCGACAGTTCTCGTTTCCTCATAATGGCTTTTAAAGGGTTGTTAGTGATTCCATGTATAGTATGAGATTCAAAATATGGATGCATCTTATACGAGGCAATTACAAGTGTTAATACCAGTTTTTCAAGTAATAAGTATGTGGCTTCCGCAAGGAGCAGAGACTTATTGACATTGTATATTGGCAGTTGCACCCTATATTGCTCCCATACAAGAATCACCTCTGTGACTGATATGTACAGAAATAAGGGTTCTCCTTGCTTCGTGTTGGACCTATTTTATAGTTTTGATAATGACATGTGTTTACTTGATAATGTGCTTTACTTGATATATCATATGCGTGTAATTGTGTGTTTTAGTCTTATCATAGCTAACAACAATTACGAGAAGGAAGATCACAGTTATAAGAACTTCAGGAATAAGTTTGGAAGTTTACATGGAAGTTATAGCTACATGGTTATAACTTTAAAGAAACGTTTCAAGCAAGATCTACCTCAAATAACACAAGACTCAAGATGGAGGGTCTTTGTGATCAAGATGTAGAGATGATCCGTATACTGAAGATCTTTGTGAAGATTAGATAGTATAGGTCGTCATTTGGTAACTATTCCATTAGAGTGACTTTACGTTTAAAGTTATAGCTTTAACCTATAACTTTGGATGATAAATGTTGATGCATGATTTTGGAAATAAATATTTTAAATGTTTTCAAAAGTGAAAGAGTATTTTTATATTTATCAAAAGTTTTAATAGAGAATATAATTATGAGATTCTATTGGTTAGTAATACAACTTATGGGTTGTCATGCTACCTAGGGTTTCTAATATATTCTATCTCAATTTGTTGTTAACCTAATAAGCTCACCTAGGGTTTCGTGGAAACCTAGGTTTGTGCCTCCTAGGGTTGCGTGCTCCTAGGGTTTCGTGTAGCTAGGTATTTCGGCCTCCATAGGCTTGTTTTCCTTGTTTACCTTAATCTAGCATTCTACTATATCTTTACAACAATATTTTGAGATATTAAAGATAAATATATTTCTAAAAGATAAAGCAAATAATATTTTGAGATATTAAAGATAAATATCTTTTTTAAATATTAAGCTAGGGTTTTTAGATCTCCTATGCTTCTATTATAAATACTCCTTCACATCTCAATCAAGAGACACGAAACACACGACACACACATACATTGTGAGAATTTTCCAAAATCGTTTTAAAGCAAACCTTGAGCAAAATATTTATTATTTTTAGTGTTTGTTTTTCAAAAGAGTCGTTGATAAGCCAACAATACTAGCTAATGAAGCTAGTGGTAAGTCGGGTGTCGAATTCACAGGGAGGACTATTGTTTAAACGGATGTAGGGTGTCTAGTGTTCAATTCTATGGTGCTTACAGTTTTGAGGGGTTGAGTTTAGAAGGTACGAAATTGAAAGCAGTGAATAAATGAAAACAAATATAAAACGAAGTAAATTTATGAAAATCAGATGAAACGAAGACTAGGGTAGAACGGGTTCACTATGGTGTCAAAGGGATAGGTCGAGCCAAGGTCTAAACAGTCTAAAGGGTGAGAAAGTTGTTGGTCCGGCCTCCTAACCACCCCTAGCGACTCTGATAACTGGTCCGGTCTCACAGAAATCACTATCCTATATGTCCACCGATCGGTATAAGGCTATACCGATTGGTGTTAGGTCTATTTTCCCAATCACTTGGTCAGTCTCAGGGGAAATACACTAAACAAATGATAACCTAGCGTCCTCGGTCAGTCAAACGACAATTAAATCAAACATAGGTTCAGATGCATAAACGGTTTAATTGGAACCCCCAAATCTCGGATCCACAATAGTTCACCCTAGCCCTAGCATGCATATTAGCTACTCATGGTGATAGATATTAAGCAAAACAAGAAGACACAGGATGGTATGGCAAGATTCATGGTCGAGAAACGTACAAACATGAACGAAAATGACAGAAAACGAAATAAAACTGAATCAGAACCTGAATTAGGGCAAAAACAAGGAGGATGCCGATCGGTATAAGGCTATGCCGATCGATATAGTGTTGTAAACGAACGAAAACTTAAAACTAATCGACTAAAATGTAAAACAATAATCTAAAATGGTTTTTTAGAGCGGAAACTCGATCCGTGACAAGGGATCTTGCGTCTAGGGAGAGATACCCCCTCACTCTCTTCACTTCTCCTTCATATAGAGCTAGGTTTTCTCTTTTGGGCTTCGATGTTTCTTCTGAGTGACTTGGGCTTCAGAAAGCTTCGGTCCCGTTGCTCAATAGCTTGCCCAGTAGATTAGAGAGGTAGAAAACGAAAGTGGGCTTGTCATGGCCGATCGGTGGAGAGGCCCTCAAGTGCCCCACCGATCGGAGTGGGCTTCATTTCCTCTCCCTCTGTCTTCATTTCATAGTCCAAGCTAGGTGCAAGGCCCTTAGGTAGATCTGGGCCTGTTTGTAATGTACACGGGGCTTATAAGAGAGTGTTACTGGCTCCAAGAAGTGTGTGACGATCGGTGTCCTGGCCCACCGATCGGTGTGGGCTGGTTCTTGGGTTTTATTTGCTTGCTGAGCTTCCGAAACGAGATGTTCTGTTCATTGAAAGGCTGGTCTATAGTCCTTTGTCCTTTGCATGTCCAAATATGCTCCCGATCGCACCTAGAATGTGTCTAACCTGCAAATAGGAGACTAAACATACCAAAGTAGCAAATACGGGGCATATGACATGAAATCGGCTCAAATGAGCTATAAGTAAGACTGAAATGGGGGCGAATAAGTGTGTAAATGTGCATATAAAATATGCACATCAAACTCCCCCAAACCAAACCTTTACTTGTCCTCAAGTAAACATAAACCAAAGCACACTTAAAGACCACGGTAAGAGATAACGACTCTGGACACCCATGCTTTCTGTTCATCCTAACTATGGCTTTCACAAATAGATAAGAACAAGTGCACAAGAGTCGACCTTCAAAACAGGTCTTATACATGCCTAAATTTCAATGTTCTTCATGAATAACGCAAGACCTTGCAAACGAGCTCAAAAGTAGAGACTCAACAAGCACACTCAATAACATGATCCAAGTTCGTAAATAATACTCGTAGTACTAAAAGTTCTCAAGGTATGCTGGGCACAAGGTTGTAATGGGGCTATGTTCAATAGGTGAAAGATGGGTGCGTGCTAACGCGTATGGGAGTGTGGGGCTCAAAAAAACTGGTGGTTGCGCTACCACTAATGAAAAGACCCAGACGACCATAACATTAACCAATACCGATCATAGGCAAAAATTCGAATCTCTTGACATTATCATAACTTCGGTAATTGCACTTCACACAATAGGAATTCACATTTACGTATTGATAGCACCATTTTGGAACTGCTACCTTCACAATAGATCTCAGTACTTCACTTTATTGTTTGGAAACTCAACTTTCGATCACTATTCTTGCTGTATAACTTGCTATGAAGCTGAATTATTCTCCAGACATTCATATAACACTGAAACAGGCCAAAAACAGGGGCCCACCGATCGTCATACTACCTTCACCGATCGGTGTACTAGGCCACACCGATAGGTATCAGCTCAAAAACTTCAAAAATCAGGCCCTTTTCTTCATTTGACACGTTTTCGTGACATAACTCTCCTATACGCAACCATTACAGTCTGGGTAGGATGTTTTTACGATGTAGTTCATAATTTGTAAGGTTGTAACCAAGGTAGTCAATATAGTCTTGTGAAACGTGGTCAATAAAGAGTGGATCCTACATCTAAATGGACGAATCAAGGCAATTTGGCTAAGTGGAGTTCAAATTTAAGTGAATGCCCGGTCCGCGGACCTAGGGTGCATACCTTCGGAAACTACAACGAGTCAATATTCACACTTATGAATCAAGCACAAGCACACAAGTTAAGAATTAAAGTACGTCATTGAGAAGCATTTCGATACAAAGTAGATTCACATCAAACACGAGGATTTAGACATGTTAGACTCGTTAATCCAATCTAATCTCAATATGTCGTATCATATAGGTTAGGCCACAGTTTAAACGAATTAAGCTAAGTGTATATATCTTCATCGTCGTTTTGCACATCTCAAACCAATACACACACATAAACAGTTCTAAAAAATTTTATTTTCACGTATGAACATGCAACTGCTTATAGTACATATGAATGAAGCACATATGAAGCACACAACCAAAACCCTCCCCCAAACCAAACTCGTCATTGTCCTCAATTGACGAAAATCGGTGCAAAGGTGGTTAAAGGAGAATGGGGAATGCAGGTGAGAGTGAAAGTGGAGAGGGTAGACTTACAGAATGAGTGAGAGTTCCCCCAAACCGGTTCAAAGCAAGGCGGTGAATGGTGAACAGGTCCTCACCATCCCGAGCTATCATCAGCTAGACGGCTCCGTCATTACCTGTAGCATTACAAAACAGGAGGAAAAATGTCTCTCTCGCTCTCATCTCACACAATGTTCAAAGTTACAAATTGCAAATTGTCCAAAACTAAAACAAACCAAAAAAACAAAATTGTTCAAAATGAAAAATAGTCCAACTAAAAACAAAAAAATGTCTCAAAGTCTAAGTATATGTCAAATAATCGGGTCGCTGTATGACCCTCCATCAGAAGTGTCTCCAAAATCATCTTGGAGGACTGCGAGTTGCCATGGTGTACTATAAGAAGGTTGATTTCTCCAGAAATTTCGCGGCATCCCATACATCGGCTCTCCGCTCAAACTCTTTCCCTCGAATCCTTTCGAATAGCTACTCAAATTGCGACCTGCGAAAGATGGGACAGAGCAAACAGACTTCACAGGGTCTCCAGAATAGTGAGACGGAGTTATAAAATCAGTAATAACATAGCTAGACTCCACAACACAGCTCACAGGGGTTTTCAGGCCTACCACCGATCGGTGGGACCCTTGATGACGATCGGAGGGGCGTACCTCACCGATCGGTGTGAGTGTGCTCTGGCCATTTTGGCCCTTGTTCTGGCCTGTGGTGGTCTGTGTCAGGTCTGTGGGGGTCTGAACTGGCTGGTACTGTTCCTTAATCAACGAATCAGACTGAACAACCAAGGGGGAACGTTGTGTAGCTGAAGGTTTAAACACAAGGAGTTCACCCCCCACCTTAAAGGTTAAAGTTCGTTTACCAACATCGATTATTGCGCCAGTCGTATGTAAGAAGGTCTCCCTAAAATGATGGGGATGTTAGCATCCTCGGGAATGTCTAACACCACAAAGTCTACTGGTATAAAGAACCCTCCAATCTGTACTGGGACATCCTCTAGTACCCCTAGTGGTCGCGAAATGGTCCTATCCGCCATTTGAATAGTCATATTCGATGCCTTAAATTGGGTCAAACCAATTTTCTTCGCTAGGGGCAGAGGTAGGACACTAACACTAGCTCCTAAGTCACATAAGGCATTATTGACATTAAGGGAGCCTATGACGCAGGGGATGCTAAAACTACCGGGGTCACCTAGTTTAGGTGGAGAATTGCTCAGTTGAGGTGCATTACACCTTTCTGTGAGAGCAATTGTCTCTACCTGGGGCAATGCTTTCTTCCGGTTCAAGAGGTCTTTGAGGAACTTGGTGTAAGAAGGTACTTGTAAAACTAGATCAAGAAATGGAATAGTAATATTAAGTTTAGCAAGTACCTCTTTAAATTTTCCAAATTGTTCCTCGAAAGGGGACTTTTGCTTGAGACGCCTCGGGAATGGCAGCTTAACCTCAGTTCCAGCATTTCCAGCTATCAAGTCCTTCTCTAGACTTTCCCCAGAGCTCTCTCCAGCACCTGTTAGACCCCCATGACGATCGGTGGTGGGGTCCACCGATCGGTGTAATGCTCCACTTTTGCCCCTGCTTGTTTCTGTTTCATATTCTGGTTCACCCTTGTCTCTGACTTTCTTCTTTTCAACCCTTGGCATGGAAAGACTGTCATAGCTAACTCCACTCCGAAGATGAATAGCATTAAGAGTGTGAGTTGGGTGGTTGGGTTGTGGAGGCAATTGGCCTTGTTGCCTTTGAGCTTGCGAGGCGGCCAGCTGGGCTATTTGAATCTCCAAATTCTTGATGGCGCTAGACTTTTCTTGGTCACTTTTAGCCACTTGAGCCACTTGAGCAATAAGGTGCTCTTGGCTTTTCAGAACCCCTTGCAACATGCTTCGTAGATCATTCATGTCGGTAAAGTGGGTGACTTGTAAGGTTGTGGTGACGATGTGGATGCAGCCTTGTTTGGATGTTGATAGGCTGAACTAGAGGTGCTTGTATTGCCCGGTGGAGGGCCTTGATGAAACTGAGCTTGATATGGTTGCTTGTAGGGTTGTTGAAAGCTCTGACCATAAGGAGAGCTTTGCTGATAGTTATGGAATGCAGCAACCTGCTCTTGAGTGCCCTGACATGTGTAGATCGTGTGCCCATATACCCACATGCATTACAGATCATAGGCAATGGCGAGGACTGCACTCCACCGATCGGTGGGAGGGGTGTGCCGATCGGTGGAGTGTTGTCCATCTTCAGACTTGCTAGCTGTGCTGTCAAATCTGCAATTTGTGATGTCACGCTATCCTGGAAAAATCTCTCACCACTCACTGCTGCAACACTAGTGTAGGATGATTGTACATACGATATGCTATGATTAGCCATTTGCTCAATCACATTCCTAGCTTCATCAACCTCCACCGAGTCAAACCTCCCATTTGCTGCGGAGTCTAATATCCTCCTTGAGTCTGTATTGAGGGAGTTGTAGAAAGTCATGGCGATGTACCCCTTAGTAAACCCATGATGAGGGCATTGCCTTTCTAGGCCCTTGAATCTTTCCCATGCGTCATATAGAGACTCATTCACCTTTTGTCTGAACCCAGTGATTTGCATCCTAAGGTTAGCGGTACGCTCCGGAGGGAAGAATTTCCTGTAGAAAGCTAGCACAAGTGTATCCCACGCGTTGCTCTCTGTCACACTAAGAGTTTGCAGCCAAGATGAAGCCTTGTCCTTCAAAGAATGCGGGAACATCATTCGTTTTATTTGGTCTTGGGTCACACCCTCATCGATAATCATTGCGCACAAGTCGCAAAATTTGTTGATGTGACTAGCCGGGTCTTCGTTCATCCCTCCTCCGAATTGCTCTTTTCGAACCAAGTTGTAAAATGATGGATCTATTTTGAACTTGGTAGCTGTGAGGTTCGGATTGAGAGTCCCAGTTGGAACTTGAGCAGCCGTAGGCAGCCCTTCATCCGAAAGCTTCGGCATTATTCTTCTTGGTGGTGATCGTGGTGGTGTGGATGCGGGTGATGATGAAGATGATGACAATTGCTCACTAAGACTCTCTGCAAGTCTTTGATTCTTGCGCAGGGTCCTTTCTGGTTCAGGATCGAATGTAAGAAGGATCCCAGAACGTCTCCTGTGCATAAAAACTTAGAGAAAACAGTCAGAAAGCAAGGGCACCTGTAACAACCCGAAAAGTACCCGATTTTTCTAGTAAAAATATTTACTAACACTTTTCAGTAGAACTTAAGTTTTTAAAATAGGAATTTTTGTTCCGAGTCTTATTTTGAAATTCCGCGTTCGTATTTGGCATTTTTGAGAGATTTCATGAAAAGACCGTTTTTAGTCGTCTTTGGCTTTTCTTGACTTTTAAGTCGTCTTTGACTTTTCTTGACTTTTTAAAAGTCGTCATTGACTTTTCTTGACTTTTAAGTCGTCCTAAACTTTTCTTGACTTTTAAGTCATCTTCGACTTCTCTCGACTTTTCAGTCAACTTTGACTTCCGTTGACTTTTTCCCGACTCGCCTCATAAGTTTGAAGACCGAAATTTTATTTAAAAAAATAATATTTTTGATTTATTTTTATTTAGATTTATTCAGATTTATCATAATTTAATATAATTATTTTGAATTTATTCGGAATTTAAAGAATAACGTTTACGGTTTTACCCGAACGTCATTTAACTATTCCCGACTCATCGTAAATCCCGAAACGAAATCGAAACTCGACTTTGGCATGAGTCACACGCCCATGTCATCGTTTTCCACTCACTTGAGATATTTTAATTGTTTCGATTAAACTAATACAAATATCTAAGATATTTGTAGCTTTATCGATCCGTCCGTTTAAATTACGCAAATCGCTCAAAACCAGACCCGATTCCTACCCATTTCACACGCCCCATGTCACCTATTTTTCACTCATGTTAGATCTTTTAATTAATATGATTAAACTAATAATAATATCTAAGAGATTTGTAACTTTATCGGTCTGTCAACTTAAATTCCGCAATCGCTTAAAAACAGACCCGATTTGTGTTCATTTCTCACGTCTCCTTTGTCCTCTCATAGGGCTTGATAGTTTCATTTCTTTTCATTAATATAACATAATATCTAGATATTTAATTTAATTAACGTAATATTTAATCAATTACCGTAATATAATTATTTAACGCGAGTTAATTCCGTAACAACAATTTCAAAATCCTACTCCATATTTCCTCTATAATACACGGCTCCCTCACCCAACATAACTCACCAACAACTTTTCATTTTACAATAAATCAAATAAAGATCAAAATATCACTTTCTTTAATCGTTCTTCGTGTTCTTCGTCGTTCATCATTTGTTCTTCGTCGTTCTTGAGCAAAATCATCATAAAACCTTCATTTCTTAATTAAATCCGTCCTAACTTATATTTCTAGAATCTCCTCTTCGATCTCCATCTTCAAGTACGGTTTATTTTCAATTCCGTCAAAATCGTTTTCAACACTTTAATTATGGAAAATCACGTTTTAATTCTAATAATGTTTTTCTTGTCATTTCTTATAGGGGAAGATTTTGAAGACGAGTTTGGTGACTCGTATATATTAGGGGAAGATTAGAAGACGGGTTTCTTAGTTTATACTTCTTATTTTGGTGCTAATTGATTTTTCTAGCTAAGGTAACAATTCCGAGTTACTCGACGAATAAATGTTACATACCTTAGTTTCTTTTGTTTTAGTTCATATTATTGTTACTTATGATTTTTAATTAGTAACATGATTGGTTGTTATTTTTCTATGTGGTATGAATTTTGTCATGTTGGTTGTTCTTGTCATATTATGATGGTTTATTTATAACCATGATTTTTATATGAATGATGGTTGAATTGGATGTTTAAAAATGGATGTTGTTAATAAAAATCATGTTAGAATTAATTAGGAGGGGTGGTGGTGTTGGACCGTGGAGGGTGGCCGGAAATGGGGCTGGAAACCGAACCAGACCGGCCGGTTCAAGCCTGGTCAGACCGGTTCAGGCCGGTCCAGCCCGGTCTGGATTTGGTCCGGTGTTGGTCTTTGGTGGTTGTGTCGATGTTTGATTGTTTGGTTATTGTTTTGACGGGTTTTAATTATGTTAAGCATGCGGGAAATAATTAGAAACGGTTTTAGTAAAGTAAACCAAAACAGCCCAAAACAGCCCAAACAGGCCCGTGGGCCCATTCAGGCCCATGTGGGGTCCGGCCCAACTCAGCCCGTGGGTCCCACTTTGGGACTTGTGACGGTTTTTGAGTTATCGTCATTTTTATCGTTTTTTGTAATATTTAGCAAGTGGGAAATATTAATAAGTAAAATATTTAATTAAAAAGGTTTTTCATAAAATTATTATTTCTCACATGTTAGAAATTATAAGATGAGATCGTAGTTTAATTTGATAACCTTTAAGTCAAGCGGAGGTTGCGTATGATTTAATATTCACATGTTAGAAATAGAATGAAATAGCATGAAATGAATGTGATATTCTTATGTTCAAGCCTCGAGGGCTAAGACTCTGTTTCTAGCCGGTTTGACCAAACGGGTTTGGTCAAACTAAGATCTAGTCAGCCCCGTTTTGACTGATGACCCGTCGCGGGACTCGGGTCGGGGATTTGTCTTCAGGTAAGGTTTTATTTAATGCATGAATGAATGAGCCTTAGTAGATATGAGGCGATATGATATTTGAATATGATTATATGCAATTAGTCACATGATAGGATGTTTTTCTGTGACTGTTTAATTATATGGTTGGTGTCGTGTTGACTAAGTACCCATAGAGAATTATGATTATATGGCGTCTTGACCATTCTAATTCTAAATGAGTATCTTGGACCATGACATTGATAGGCCCGTACTATCTTTAACGAGCATATGGAGTTTGCGGCTTGATAGCTTCTGTGTCCCGGCTTGGTGGGGTTATATCCAAGTCGGGGTATGGCTGCCATTGTTTCCACTTTGGGAAATGGAGCCAGTTTAAGTACTAGCCAACCCCTTTGATGGATCTTCTTAGGGTGTACTCATGTGATTGTATCATGGGTCTTGGATGCGAGGTTTTTTCCGCATTTCTCTGGGTCTGCGCAGTCTAGGTTTAGGGTTGAGGCGTATCTTGGACATGTTTCTGAGAGGAACCTCTGAGCTAAGATATGTGCTTTGGATCTGGGCCATGTCATTAGTGTGACCGCTGAGCCTAGATGTGTGCTTGGTATTTGGGCCATGTTACTGGAGTGACCGCTGAGCCTAAATATTTAAGTATATCCTACCTCGTGGTATAGACTCGAGTTACAGAAGTCTTCTATTGACTGCCCTAAGAACTTATGCCTGTTTGTAGAAGTATTGGTCTTTCATGTTTGATGATTCTATGAGTTTTAGAAGGTGAGATGCAAGCCGGCTAAGATTGATAGAGTTTGGATTACCGATTGTTAACTGATTCACATGATTACGTGTGGATTAGGGTTTGAGTGTATCACGGCCATGTTTCTGAGAGGAACCTCTGAGCTAGCATACCAGCTTCCCTACCTCGAGTTATAGTTTATTATCGGTTTCACATGATAGCTTTCACATGCTAGGTTATTTGTTAGTTATCTGTTCATAACATGAAAAGCATATCATATATGTTTAAGTTTTGTATTTTCCATATACATTGCTTTTATGTTATTCATGTTTCATTAAACTCGACATTTCGTGGCTGGGAGAAATCGGAGTTACTCCCCACTGACTGTGGCTTCCGTGTTTATATTTAATGCGGTCGAACAGGTGGTGATGCATATTTGGGGTACATTGACGAGCTAGCGAGCGAAGTATTTACCTTGGACCTATATTCGGTTCTTAGATTGTATATTATTATACACTCTTTTATTTCCGTATTTATACGGGAGATATGTCTCCCGTCTTGTATAATATTAATTTTCTTTTGTAATGAACCTTTTTATTTATGACACCCTTCGTTATGTATTTAAATTATTTTTTTTCTTTCCGCAAATTTGAGGGTGTCACAAATTGCCTACCGTCGGATATTATTAGTAGTTTAGGATGTAGCCTTAGTATTAGTGTAGTATTGAATAAGGGTACTTATGGGTCTCGAATTTTGTTTACTTACTCGAGGACGAGTAAGGCTTAAGTGTGGGGAATTTTGATAAGCATTTAATTAGTCACATTTTTCCCTCATTTTCGTCCCCATTTTGGTCCGTTTACACGGATTTGCGTGCCCTTGATTGCATTTTGCTTACCGATTTTTCGTGCTATGAATGTCGACCTTAATTTGTAGGAAGTAAGGCGGAAATGAAGAAATCGGAGCATAAAGGTCTTGCATGAGTCGGGATTCGAAGATGAGAAGAAGAATGAGGAAAGGAGCTTCAGGTGGCGCAGGCCGGCCCTCAGACCGGGCCGGCCCACCGGCTCAGAACGCTCTCCCACAAATGAAAGAAGATGAGAAAGAGAAGAAAAGGCCCAGGTAGCGCCGGTCGGTCGGCCGGCGGCCGATCGACTACCCGGCCTGTGCAACAACAGAATGCCCATGAGAATGAAAATGTGCTCCAGGCCGGTGGGGGACCGGCGGCCGGTCAACCGGCCAGGACTCCCATTTCCCTACTTAGAGTGTTTTTGAAGACGAGAAGATGGAAATTACTGATGTGCTCCCGGCCGGCCAGACGACCGGCGGCCGGTCGACCGGCCAGGAACACAGTACCGCAAATTCGACTCTTCTTCTATTTTCTTTCTTAATTTTCGAGATACCTATATATACCCTTCCCCTAATATTTTGTAAGCAGCTTTTTTTTTTATCTCTTAGCACAAAACCCTAGATAATTTGTAACCTCTATTAAGCACTAATTACTCTCTTAATCGTTCCCTAATTAAACTTAATTTCTTATTTCAAGTTGTTAGATCTAGTCTTTCCTAGTAGAATTATTTCAGTTTTGGGTTTGTATTGAGGATTTTGGGTTGAAGACATTCTCCCTATTCACTAATACAAGCTTGTTGGTATAAATTTCTCATCTTTTTGTTACTTATGCAATTTATTTTCTTTTCTAGTTTATTGTTTATCATTTGATTGTTATAATTATTCATCTCCATAGCATAATGTTCATTTCACTATTCCTTGCCATTAGTTGTTTGATTTCCCTTAGGATGAGTGAGTAGTTCCCTTCTAGGGTTTAGGGGGAGCCTAAGGGAGGATTATGTGGGATAATTAGTTGGGTGATTAGTAGATTTGTGGTAATTATTTGGGTATTATGCATATGCACACTAAGTGTTTGATGAAATGTGTGAACGAAAGTTACCCATTTTATCAAGTATGGTTTGATTATTTCTTAAGCGACGGTGGTAGAAATGATTAGACTAGTGTTTATATGGGTGATTTGAGACAAATGCGATGACTTTGTTGATGATTATTATTTGTTGAGAGATTAGCAATTAATTCTACTCGAATTTGTTACCCATTTGCTAATTGCTAGACTAGCCCATTAATCCCCCTAAGGTGAACCCTTCACCTTAGTTTTTGCCCTTAATTGTCTTACCTTGTTATTTAGCTTTTACTTGCATTTCCTAGTTTTTAGTTAATCTTCCAATCAATCTCTTATTAGGCTAGAATAGGATTCATTCAAACTTGTAGTTGACCCCTCCATCCTTGAGGTTCGACCCCGACTTCCGCTATCACATTAGTCGGGTTTTATAAATTGTTTTGCTTGAGCGGTACGCGACAAACCGCTCATCAAGGGTTTTCTCGACAAATCCTCTTTTAAAACTGTTTTGTAATAAAAATTTGGACAATCTGTCGTACCATGCCCTAGGCGCTTGTTTCAAACCATATAATGCTTTATCGAGTTTAAAAACATGGTTTTGAAATTTGCTATTCAAAAGTCCGGGAGGTTGTTCAACAAAAAATCGTTCTTCCAAATATCCGTTAAGAAATGCAGTCTTAACGTCCATTTGGTATAGTTTCATTCCTTTATGAGCAGCGAAGTCGATAAGCAAGCGAATAGCTTCAAGTCTTGCTACAGGTGCAAAGGTCTCGTCATAATCAATCCCTTCTTGTTGATTATATCCTTGAACGACCAATCGAGCCTTATTACGAACAGTAACTCCTGAGTCATCTAATTTATTTTTGAATACCCATCGAGTACCAAGCACAGTTCGATTGTTAGGACGTGGCACTAGATGCCAAAATTTATTGTGTTTTATCGCGTTCGAACTGTTGAAGCTCCTCTTGCATTGCCACAATCTAGTCGGATTCTGCAAGTGCTTGTTTAATGTTGGTAGGCCCCATGGTAGACAAAAAGGAATAGAATGAACAAAAGTTATTTAATGTTCGTCTTGTTTGAACTCCCTTATTCAAACTTCCTAGGATACTATCCATAGGATGAGAACTCTTATATTTCCATTTCTTAGAGTTCCTAGGCTCATCGTCATCTGATGAACTCTCATTTTCCTCAAATGATTCAGAGTCAATATTGGTTCCCCCTGAGTTGGACTCCGGGGTTATAGCTAAAGTTGGTACAACTTTAGTTACAATATCTTGATCTGGGTCCAAAGTTATAGCATCATCAGTTATAACTTCGGTTTCCTATTCCTTGTTTTGAGAAGAGACATTCGTATCATCAACATTTGTCTCAGTTCTCTTTTCAAGATCATTTGCGAATTTATCAAGTTCATCATTGATTCCTTCAATAACTTCTTCCTCGATTTCTGGTAAGTCGTCCCTTGAAAGGCGAAAGTCGGGATCATTCATATCTTATTCTTCATTCTGTTCAACTTGCTCAAACACATTATCTTCATCAAATATAACATGAACACTTTCTTCTATGCACAAAGTTCTTTTGTTAAAGACTTTAAAAGCTTTACTATGATTAGAATAACCAACAAACATAGCTTCGTCACTTCGTGGATCAAATTTGCTTAAATTACTTTTTCCATTATTATGGACAAAAATTTACTACCGAAGCAACGAAGATGAGCTATATTGGGTTTTCTCCCTCTTAAGAATTCATATGGAGTCTTTTTCAGAATTGGTCTAATCATAGCTCTATTGTGCACATAGCATGCAATACTAATGACTTCGGCCCAAAAGTTCTTAGGAAGGCCACTACACAAAAGCATAGTGCGGGCCATGTCCTCTAGTGTTCTATTCGTACGTACCTTGATCCACCAACGCTTCTGACTTTCATAGGTCCACACAAATCCATGTGTACTAACTCAAGTGGATGTTCTGTACTTACTACTCGTTTTGGTTTGAATGAAGATCTAAACTTGTTTACATCGGGCACATGAGTTACACATTTTTTCTTGTTCGAATTTGATTGAGGGTAAACCCTCAACTAAATTCCACAATTTGAGTTTCTTTAAAATTGTTGGACTAATGTGTGCAAACCTCTTGTGCCACAAGCATGAATCATCTACAGTAACTTTCATGCACGTAAAGTAACTTGTAGTAACTTTGTTTAAATCAATCATATACACGTTCCTTTTACGTAGACCTTCTAGAATAACATTACTAGTACCTTCAATTATGATGCGACAAACATTTGAATGAAAAACTACTTTATTGCCTTTGTCACATAATTAAGAGATACTTAGCAAGTTATGTTTAAGACCATCTACAAGATAGACATTATTAATAGCAAGTGAAGGAGATATACCAATCTTACCTACACCGATTATTTTGCCCTTCTTGTTGTCGCCAAAAGTGACCTTGCCACCGTTGAAGGGCTCTAGTGAAAGAAAAAGATTCTTGTTTCCGGTCATGTGTCTCGAACAACCACTGTCGAGATATAATAAGTTGTTTTCGTTCACTATTATCTGCAAGGGAATCAAATACAACTTTTAGGTACCCACGCTAAGTTGGGTCCTTTGTGGTTAGTGACTCTGTATATTTGATCCTTCCTAACCAATTCCTATTTTATAAATCTTTTGGTCTTAACATAGGGTTGTCTAGGTTTATTATAGTATATTCTATGTTTTCTATCGCACACTAGGTTTAAATGACTGCTTTTGATTCACATTCGCTTTGGATATTGAAGGTTTAGATGAGTAATCGAAAGCTATGTTATAAAACCATCTGAACTCATGGTTTCTAAGTTCTTCACATTCAGGTTCAGATTCATCAATACTAGACACATCATGTTCTTTAACAAAATCAGTTTGATTTTTGTTGTCGTTGACATATTTAATTACGCAATTTTCTTTAACATGACCATTGTGACCACAATAATTGCAAATCTGATATTCTGAAAGGTTAACATATTTCCTTCTTCTGAAATCACGGTCAGAAGGAGTGGATTTGCACTTATCATGGTCTCTACGACTATAACATTCATGTCCTAGACCCATCTTCACGTTATTGTTAGACTGTTCGGAAGAAAGTTTAAAACTTTCTGACTTCCTTCCCATTTATCATGAACTTTTCGTGAATGTAGAAGCAATTCCTTCAAAGAATGGATTTCTTTTTCACACAACGAATGGTCTACATTCGAGTCTTTAGAGCGATTGTTCTTTTTAATGTTTTCACGAAAATCGTTAAAACCTTTGTTCAAGATAAATTTCTCCTCATTATGTTGATCTTTGCCTTGGGAGAAATCAGCCTCTATATGTTTCAATTACTGAGAAAGAAAAGAGTTTTCTTTCTTGTGATCAATGATAGCAACTTCCTTTGTCTTAGCTTCAGATTTTAAAAGCTCATTGACTTTCTTCAATTCTAAAGTTATAGCCTCATTAGCTATAACTTTGGCTAGAAGATGCTTAATGTTGAGTTTTAACTCTGAGATTATAGCTTCATTAGCTATAACTTTAGACTCAAGAGTTTCTTTCTCAACATTTGTCATGTCTGAAGTTGTAGCTGAAGTTGCCATAACTTTAGATTTGAGCTTTTTAGCTTTGGCCTTCAGAAGTTGGTTTTCCTCAGCAATATCAAGAATTTGTTCTTTAAGATCTTTTAATTCAAGACTCTGTTCATGACAATGATCTAGGGTTTCTTCAAAATACTTAATTAAAGACTTCTTAGACAATTTCTTAACTTGCTTTTTAACTTCAAGATGACTAACCTCTTCATCATCTTTTGAATCTGGTTCTGAATCGGAATTACCGACAAGACACATCTCAGATTCACTCTCGTTGTCACTGTTAGAAATTAGGTCAAGACTGACGTTGCTCAGACATAGGTTGGCAACTTCTTCTTCCTCTGACTAGTCGTCTTCTGTGTCGAGATCTCCCCAGCAATAAGCCACCATGACTTGCTTGAATTCCTTCTTGGTTTTGTCTCGTTGATTTTTGTCTTTGAATTTCTTCCAGGTAGGCCAATCCTTAATCATATGATCATTGTCCCCACACTTGAAGCAACCACGACTTGAGAGAGACCCTTTTGACTCGATTGGCTTCTTATAAGATTTGTTAGTGTTATTGTTAAATGTTTTTCCTTGTTTTTGATTAAATAATTTTTTCTTAAGACGTCTAGCAAATAACACGATTTCATCTTCAAGATCCGAGTCTTGTTTTTCACTAGACTCAGCTTGTAAAGCCACTTTCTTACTATTACTATCGTTTGCCTCATCCTCATAGGGAGTTAATCTCGTGAGCCATTAGGGTTCCGAGTAGCTCTTGATAAGATAGGTTAGATAGATCTTTACATTCCTCAATTACCGTCACCTTAGGTCTCCATCGTCTAGATAGGCTTCTAAGGATCTTTCTAGAAATTTCCTCGAAGTCAAAAGTTTTTCCAAGATTTTTCAATTCATTGATGATACTAGAGAAGCGAGTGGACATGCTATCAAGCGATTCATTTTGCTCCATAGAGAACAATTCGTATTTTCGCATTAACAATGCAATACGTTGCTTTTTGACAACAGTTATTCCCTCATAGGCTAATTCTAGATCATCCCATATTTCCTTGGCACTTGAGCTAGATGAGAAACGGTCAAACTCAGTAGAAATCATGCCGTTTTGCAACAGACTGATAGCTTTTGAATTTTTCTCAGCTTTCTTATTATCTGCCTCAACATAGTCATCTTCTTTCTTTTCGGTGGAAGTGCCAGTAACAGACCCAAGCATGATCTTATTACGGCCATTCTTAATGATTAGCCAGAACTCCCAGTCGTTACCCTTTATGTAATAGGTCATCATATTTTTCCATAAACTATAGCTCTTCCCATTGAATACAGGACACTTTAAGTGTTTGGAATCCATTAAAATAAAATTAAATACAATGGAAAATAAATAAATAAAAAGATAAAAACCGGATCAGACTCCTTGCTGTAAGGCAATCAAGAGCACGAGGCTCTGATACCAATTGTAGAGTCTATTGATCGAATACGAAAGAGGGGGGGGGGTGAATTGAGTATTAAAAACTAGCCCCACGTTTTCGATTTATATGATATGTAATTAATTATTTGATCTTATAGATTAAAATCAACTAATTAATTAATCAAAGTAAGTACTAGTAACGAAATAGCGAAAAGTAAAGAGAGGCACACGTGATTTTTGAAGTGGTTCAGTTTCACAAATTGAAACCTACGTCCACTATTCTCGATTAATAATCTTTAGTACCTTTCTCTGGATTACAAAAATTATCAACCCACTCGTATAATCAACTATGATTATAACTCAAGGTGAGTATCGCTAAATGCTCTATACAATCTTACGTTAATAAGAAAGTACAATCTAACTCACAAGGATTCTCGTTAAAGAATAAGTAAGATTATGTGATGTCCTATTATCCAATAACGTATTTCACGCGAGCGATTGACAAAGAAGATGCACGACTATTTTCGAAAAACAAACACTAAAAATAAGAAATATTTTGCTCAAGGTTTGCTCTAAAAACGATTTGGAAAATTCTCTCAATTGTATAAAAGTCGTTGTATAAATGATTGAGATAGAAGGAGTATTTATAGTAAAAGCATAGGAGATATAAAATCTAAAACCCTAGCTTTATTTAAGAAAGATATTTATCTTTAATATGTCAAAATATTATTTGTTTTATCTTTTAGAAATATATTTATCTTTAATATCTCAAAATATTGTTGTAAAGATATACTATAATTCTAGGTTAAGGTAAACAAGGAAACTAAATCATGATGGCCGAAATTCTCATCACCAATGAAACCCTAGGAGCACGCAACCCTAGGAGTCACAATCCTTGGTTCTCACGAAACCCTAGGTGGCACAACCACTAGGTGGGCTTATTAGGTTAACAACAAATTGAGATAGAATATATTAGAAACCCTAGGTAGCATGACAACTCATAAGTTGTATTACTAACCAATAGAATCTCTTAAATACATCCTCTATTAAAGCTTTTGATAAATATAAAAAAAACTCTTTCTCTTTTTGAAAACATTTAAAATATTTATTTCCAAAATCATGCATCAACATTTATCATCCAACGTTATAGGTTAAAGCTATAACTTTGAACTTTAGTATGTAAAGTTATAAGCGAGTCATAACTTTACAAACTTAAAATCACTCTAATGGAATAGTTACCGAATGACGACCTATACAATCTAATATTCACAGAGATCTTCAGTATACGGATCATCTCTTCATCTTGATCACAAAGACCCTGCATCTTAAGTCTTGTGTTATTTGAGGTAGATCTTGCTTGAATTGTTTCTTTAAAGTTATAACAAAGGTAGGTATAAATTTGCATAGGAACTTTTGAAGTTATACCTCAAGCTCCTATAACTTTGTCTCACAGCACTTGTCAAAGTTATGCCTCTAGCTCCTATAACTTTGATCTTCTTTCTTGTAATTGTTGTTAGCTATGATAAGACTAAAACACACAATTACATGCATATCATATATCAAGTAAAGCGCATTATCAAGTAAACACATGTCATTATGAAAACTATAAAATTGGTCCAACAATTGCATATCCGGGAAAAGTCCACCATATAGAGCCTGGTTCTGATAGTAATTGAACGAGCACGATATCCCGACACATTAACTTGGGGCTCGATCCGTCACAGTCGTTCCATCAGCCATATCTGTTGTAAAAGAAAAAGAACACGTCAAAACAAAAAAACAAAGAAAAAAAACAAAAAAAAAAAGGAAAAAGGAAAAAAAAAGAGTAGAGGAAGAGAAAGAGAAAAGAAAAGGTTCTTACCTGCAAAATGATGGGACTGCCCAGATATGGAAATTATCGATTTGCCTTTCTATTATCCAAGCCAAGAATTATCTCTCCTAGACAAAGGCATGTTGGGCTCTTGTGCAACTCCATTTTTTCCACCAAGTTCAAGAAAAGAGGGTCACATCTCATCTCTTTCTGAACATGACCTTGCATTATATAGCAATGCAAAAGGCAAAATCCAAAGGCTCGGCGCCTCATAGTATATGATACAGAAGGGTCCTCCCAATTTATGAAGCGATCAACGAAATCGTGCATACGAACACCTTTTGAGGTCACATAACGATCTACCTCCGCCTTGGTCAACCCAAGGAGGTCCCTGAATTTATTCTTATACCCTTGGGAGCTAAGGGGTATAGCTGGTACATCTTCAGGGTTCCACCCTTTAATGGCAGCTATATCTTTTGGGAAGGCACAAATATCGTCTCTAGAAACGGCGAACACATGCAAATTTGGGTCCCAATATTCAAGACAGGCATCCAAGAAAGGCCTCACGACCTTTACCAATTTTAGGCTCAAGATCGATCCTAAATTGAAAGCACCCACACCATGTTTCTCTACACTTGTGAACTCATTAGTTCACTCCTTAAGACGGTTTTCAAAAGCATCCATAATTGTGAAAGTTTTTGTTTTTTGAGAGATTTTGTGTGATAGCCGTACGATAGACGGAAGAATTATATGAATAATAACTTCCCCGACGCATCTATTTATACTATTTGCTCTTTCCCAATTCCAATCAAAGATAGACTCACCCAGGAACTAACGCAGCAAGTGTTGCGCTCTTTCGAAGAGTTGCAGCTCTTGTTGCGCCTCTTTCCAGGTTCTTTGTCCGGATTTCCAGCTTCGGATCTTTCCTACTTAACGTCCGACTATAATTTCATATTCCTATAGGATATGGATTTGATAAATATACCGAATTTACATGATATTGGATTTCCTAATCCTTGTCAGATTCGCTTTTCGAGAAGGAAATCGACGTGGCCGCCAAACAAGCACACTTTCCTCATTTTTATTCATTACATTTTTTAGGGAATCATTTCCAGACATTTTTACAATTTTTTTGTATACTTACATTTCTTTTAAAAATATTTTTTTAGGGGGTAGCCCTCCCTACCATCCGGTCATTTTTTCGCATTTTTGCATATTCCATTTTCCTTTTGCGCCACTTTAGGCTACCAATATGCTACATGTAAATTATGTGATTCCTATGTGATTTTCGGCGGCATGACGGCAGAAACCGTCGTCTACCAAACCTGTTTTTTAGACTAACCTGCAGGAACAGAAAATACCCAACACTAGAAACACTCGAAAGAAATGTGTAAATCAAACTGGGGGCTCTCGCCCTAAACAAAATCCAGAAATCCAAAACTGGGGGCTTTCGTCCAAGACAAAGTCAAAACCCAAATGTACAAAAACAAGTCAAAAGATGTAAAAACAACAGCAACAAAGACAACTAATGCTCATCACCACCCAGCATGGCTACGGTCACCTCGAGAGCGGCTATCTCAGCATCCCTAGCCTCCATCTCCATCAACAGAAGAGTCGTCTCTTCCCGGGACTCCGCTAGCTCCTGCTCCAAGTCTCTATGTGAAGGAATGCCTCATTGCAATCATTTCGCTTCAAAATACAAGAAGATACAATAAGATGAAAAGGGAAAGAGAGGTTCATACATGTCGATCCCAGCCACCTGAGAGCGTCGCAATGGCCGTGGCCCGGAGCCGGTTGGCCACCCTTCACAACGCTACATGCCGAGACGGTGCCACCTGCATTCAAATAAGAATAAAGGTCAAGATCATTCCTATGGAAAAGAAAATAAAAGGAAGATAGCAAAAGCTTACCCTCCTCACTAAGTGATGCCACTCTTCCAAGCCAGACTATGGTGTATGGGTGCTATTTTGAGAAGATTTTGTTCTTTTATGTCAAACTGAATTTGGGAGAACGACAATGTTCAAGAAGTTTTTGGGTTATGATTCATTATGTTTCCAAAGTTATGTAAATCTCAGCCATGTTTATGTATCATTCTTGCCCACGTTGTTTTTGGGTTAGGATTCATTATGTTTCCAAAGTTTTACGTTGAGATTTGTTTCTTGATGGTGTAGTAGCCAATGCTTGCAACCCTAGTCCTGGTATTGTTTGTTATGTTTGCTTGAGGACAAGCAAAGGTTTAGCTTGGGGGAGTTTGATAAGTGAATATTTGTATGATTTTAACCCCAATTTAGCTCGGTTTTGTATGTCATTTGTGCTTTGTTAAGCCATTTTATGAGCTAATATCGTCTTCTAGGCGAATTCCTATGTTCTAACCTGTTTTGTAGGGAAAGTGACATTTCTACGCCTTTTTTCTATATTTCCGAGCATTTTCCTAGAACCCGACGATTTGAAGAAGCAAGCATGACCATGTCGAAGGCATTTCAAGAAGGTTCACCGATTCAAAAGAAAGAAGAAGTAAAGACGATGTCGCAGTTGTCGGAAGATCAATCAGTTAGGCGAAGAATTCATCGTTTTACATCAAACCCTATCAACAAACCCGACTCAAGAGGTCAAGGGGGATAATGGAAGTCAAGTCATATGCAAGGGGAGATGAAACGAGAGTCACAGGACCAAGATCACAACTTACCCGATCGGGTAAGTGTGTACCCGATCGGGGATCCCTGCTGATTCGAACTTTTGCTTCGACTTCCTCCTTTTTGTCCTATGTGATCAATGTGCGACCCCTTCCCCACGAAACCCTAATGCTATATAAAGAGCTTCAACCACCACACTTCAAGACATCTCTTCATACTTTACTTCTCTTCTCTTCTTACAATTCTCTTTAGATTAGAAAACCTAGTTTAGGAGAAGAGAGACCTAGCCTCTCTTCTCTTATTTTCTTCTTTTTTTCTTTAGTTCTAGTTTATTTCTGTCTTTTCTACATCAAAACTTTAGCTTAGATCAATAAGAATTTCATCTTTGTAATCTACTTTATTTGGTTCAAGTATTGTTATTCATGGAACGACTAGTCTAAGCAAGGGATTTCTATTATTGTTATCATTATCGTTGTTGATCGTCATCTAGGTATTCCTATCTTATCTTTTGTTTAATGTCTTTATGTTTTCTATTTGATTATTATTTTCCATCCATGTTATCTTAGATTCATTTTAGTATCGTTATAATCGTCATTTCATTTCATTAGATTATCAATTTAGCATCGTTATTATCGCCATATAAAGAGTCTTAAACTATTGTCAAAACCAAATAAACATGTCTATCCTAGTTTTTGTTATTTACTTCATCTTAGATTTAAACATCGCCACGAGTGAGTAGTCACCTTTCTAGGGTGTAGGGTAGCCATGTTAGATTGATTAAAAGACGATAATTGGATAAAAGAAATTGTGCCTTTAAAACATTGTGTCTATGCATGTTTGGACTATAACGATAGTTGACGATTCCTGATCAAAATCATTGACTAGAGTGGAATTCTTTTCCAAGGTAGAGAAACGTGAATTGAATAGACAAAGCATGACATGGTGGATTAAGACCTAGTAAATTGCCTAAAAGCCTGCTAGACCATCTGATCTATGATTGTAATGAACACATCATTCTTACGAACTCACAATGAATTATTTGCATGTTCCATATCCAATTGCATCAATATGTTAATCTACATGTGTGAACCTACTTCCCTAGATGTTTTTCGTCATTGTTAATTCATCACTTGCTTTATTGTTTTCATTTCCATTTGCTTTTATTTCGTTTTCGTTTATGCCTTTTATTAGTTTAGAAATTAAAATCCCAAAACCCAGATATTCGTTAGATAAGACCCAATTGCGAGACATTTCACATTCTATAGGAAACACCATCTCCCTGAGGATCGACCCCTACTTTCCTAATTACATTAATTTGTTATTAGCCTAGTCTGGGTAATTTATCTTTGTATCGGGCTTGCGACAGGTCCGGTCAAATTTTGGCGCCGTTGCCAGGGAGCACGGTTTAGTTTTCCTTTTTCTTGTGATTTTTATCGCAATTAGTTTTATCTAGTCTTTAGGAACCCAAATTCCTTTAGACCTCTCTTGATTTTTCATCTTAGCTTTTCAATCTTATGCCCAGATCTTCTAGACTAGGGACTCCTATCTCTTTAGACCCCGATCTAGAAAGGACTCTGCGTTGGAGACGAAAGCTATTCAACGAAATCTCAAAAGCTTCTTATACTTCAAGTTTAGATCGTATTCGTGAGAAATACTCAGATATTTTATCTAATCTCGATCGAAGGAGAAGAAGATCCAT
The DNA here is from genome assembly GCA_022085475.1 of Heliosperma pusillum. Lineage (NCBI taxonomy): Eukaryota > Viridiplantae > Streptophyta > Magnoliopsida > Caryophyllales > Caryophyllaceae > Heliosperma > Heliosperma pusillum. Next base: position 73,935 of record JAIUZE010007998.1, on the reverse strand, counting down.
TCTCATCTCTATTCTCAAAAACCAATCAACTTTCAAACAACACTCCATCTTCATCTTCACAAAAGAAAATGGTTCGACTTTCAGACCATTCCAAACCAACTGCAGATACACTTTCAAGGGGTATTGCTACACCCCAAATCACAGCCCAAAACTTTGAAATCAAACCTGCCTTCATCAATCTAATAGAAAGAAGTCAATTTGGTGGCAATGCCACAGAAGATCCCAACCTTCATATTCAAAACTTCTGTGACTATTGCTCCACAATTAGACAAACTGGAGTATCCCAAGAGCAGATTAGGGAAATGCTCTTTCCCTTCTCTTTAACAGGAAAGGCAAAACTTTAAATCAATAGCCTTGACCGAGTTGCCTTAGGAATAGCCGACTGGGATGGTCTAGCTCTTGCTTTCTGATGTGGTTGTTATACACCAAAAACAAAACCTAAGTCTACTAACTAAGAAGAGAGCGGAAGTAGGGTCGATCTCCACAGGGAGGAAACTAAATAACTGTAATCTAAATCTGCAAGTAACAAACTGGGGGGTTTTGAAAAGGTTTTATCTAAACTAAATAAGATTAAAGGAAAGAGAAATAAAGGAAAAAATTAATATGAAATAAATCAGATAAGAGAAGAATATGCTAGGATTCGGTCCACTGCAATATCGGCATCTATGGGTCAACTAAGTCAGTCAATCTATCAATGAGAAGGGCAATGGTTTTCTCCTCTCGGTCTCAAACCACCCTAGGGATTTTCCTAATTAACTCTCGTCCTCTTAGGAGTCACCTATCAATTCTAAGCAAGTCTTCCCTTCCAATCTCTCGATCCAGGTCGGGGTTAACTACCTAGCCTAGTCTCCTGCGTATACTCATTCGACTAAACCTCAATTAAATTGCTTAGACTGATTCTCATATTCAAGACTAACTAAACTAATCTATCCTAACATGCCTCTACTACAGTTTCCCTCATCCCAACATACAAGAGAATTAGCTACTCATGCTATTAACTATGCTAACAAAGACGATTAAACATATGACGATAGACATAATAAAATCGTAGTTAATAAGCATAAACAATAACGCAACAGTAATTAGGAAGAGAAACAATAATTAAGACTAAAGATTAAGAGTGAAAGAGAAAAGAAGAAGTTTACAATCTTAGCAAATCCGGCGTAAAGAACAAATCCTACGTCGATAAACCCGAATGCAAACCAAAGATAAAGTTCAGAAAACTAATGGAAAAATTAATGCTAATTACTGAATGATTAAAACTGAATAATAGTTGCTGAATAACTAATGACGTAAATAAGAGTCATATATAGTGTATAACACGACTCTAAACCTAATTAACCTAATGGACTTAAAGCCCGCGATAGGATCTACTCGATCGAGGTAAATAACCACTCGATCGAGGCTTTTATTTATGGAAATCAGTTGATCGAGCATTTCATCTACTCGATCGACCAACTGGTAAACGGCTTCTACTCGATCGAGCAAAGGAAGTTACTCGATCGAGGTCTTCTGGCTTCAACTCACCTCGATCGACCAAATACGTATTCGATCGAGGTCTTCTGGCATAGTACGTAGTGTGAGTCATGACTTGGGCTTGATTATGGACGGTTTCACGCTTCCCCATGCAAGAGTTCCTGTTCCGATCCTTCCATTCCTAAATGCATGCAATGTGGACTGTTTTGGCTCGGTTTCCGCTACTACACAGCTTGTACCTACAAAATGGTAATGAAAGTACAAAGTAGCCAAATAGGGGCATATGGCGATATAATATCACCTAAATGACATAGAAATGCGTGCATAAATGGACTAAGAAAGTCTATGTAAAATACACGCATCAAACTTCCCCAAACCAAACCTTTGCTTGTCCTCAAGCAAACTAAATGCAGCTATATGGAACAAAATAAACCTAGGGGAATGGAGTAAGTCTCAGAGCTAGCTACAAGTCAATGTTAAACCGTTCAATGCACTCATTCAATCGCTACAAAGCTTAATACGAAAGTGAACGAATTTATACAATCTTGGAAATAAATTAGACTTTCGACCTTGCAAGACTCAACCAAATTCGGACTCTCACGGGTCACTCTTCTCTCAACAAGCAAATGGTAAGTAAACATGTATAAGTAAGAGAGAAGAAAATATAGTCACTCACCTAGACTACGACCGACACAACATGCATTACTAACTAACATGAAAGATGATTCAAGCACCGTACACACGCATAACCACCGTTCAAGGACAATCACGTGCCGAACATTTGCAAAGATATGGATATGTGAGGCTAATTGGTAAGAAGGGGCAAAACAATTAATGGAAATGTGAGGGTAAATAGCCAAGCTAGTTCCTAACAAGACCGCAGTAAAACTCGTTCCATCTTCCAACAATCAAAATTAAGCTCGATGCCTTACCAAATCTAGGCATATACATCACAAATCCCATAAAACACCTCAACAACATAATGATAAGCACAGGAGGTGTAAAACAGAAACTTCAGCCAATTATTTTTTCAATATATTTTTTCATTTTTTCTTTCTTTTCTTTTCTTTTTTTTCTGGCTGACTGAGCAAAACCACTCGATCGAGTAGAATAAATCACTCGATCGAGGTAACAACTAACAAAATATGCTCGAACGAGCTGAAATCTACTCGATCGAGGCACTATTAAGCACTTCTCTTCTTTTTCTCGCAAAAACCCACTCCAATCAATGAAAACGAGCCAAAAACTGACACAACGGTAAAATATACCTTGACTACTAAACTAGCTCGGCAAAGGTAGGCTCAGTTTAGGATGTAGTTAAGGGCAACAGGCAGATATGGCTTTATGTGGAGTTAATGGGGTAAAATGAGGAAAAGGGAGATGCAAATATTCTCAAAACACGTAATACCGACCACAAACCTAATGCGTGCAGGCAATAAGAAATCAAAATTCATATACAAGCAAATGACACGAGATGTGGGGAGTAACTACTCTCATTCCTAGATGAACTGGTCATGAATGTCACCAGTTATAGGCTCTAAAATCTCAGAATATAAAAGTAGTTTGCCAAAAAAATCGAGTCAAGTCTAATAATCAAATTTAAATTCCAAGACAAAATTCATAGTTCACTATTTCGATTTTACTATGTAAATCAAGAAAGGTGCAAAGAATAGTATAAAATAGACTCGTAGTGCGATTTCATCATGAACAAGACTCCAATCCGACTAACTATATGCAAAAATAAACGTGATATTTTTTATTTTTTTGCAAAAATTTCTAATTAACATGAATGTAAACGTGAATGCAATACAAATGCAAATGCTTGTAAACGTGAATGCAATACAAATGCAAATGCAGACGCAAAAGGATGTAAAACACTTCCCCAAACCAAAACAGACAATGTCCTCATTGGCTATAGCACCAAAGCATATACGGGAAAGGGAAAAGCAACCTAATACATGCTCCTAAAGAATGAAATGTAAATATATGAAGAATGGAAAAACAAAAGAAACAGAAACGACTCACAAGACAAAGCTTCCCCAAACCAGCATCAAACTAGGTGGTATAAATTTCCTCGATCGAAGGTTCTGTCATGCTGGACTGCTCGATCGAGTAGGTCTGAGTTACTCGATCGAGTGGACTTCTTTTGATGATCCATACTTCACTCGATCGAATGGAATTATACTCGATCGAATCACAATGTACTCGATCGAATGACTCTCCTCCATGCTTAGCCTTCGACTTTCAGCAATTTGATTGCCGCTTCTATTTCCTGCCAAATGATAGAAAACAATACCCAAAAAAAACCAAAAGAAAGTCTAGCAGGAAAAATAAATTGTCTAACTGAGCTACGGATTATCACGTATTAGTCTAATTGTCTAAATGTCTAACGAAACGCGATAAATTGTTTTTACAAATTGCACGGGGTTGCAAACCCGGCTACCAACCAAATAGTTTCATGAGAAGGCCACCGTGTGGCCTTTGACTTGCGGAAGTACCCTCAGCTGCGGTAAGTTCTGTCTTCTTCCTCCACACGTACAATGGTTTCTTGGAGCCTAGCTCCACTTCGGAATCACTTGCGTACATGCGGGCTCCTTTGTCCTTCTTGGACTTCTTTTTTCTTTACGTCGTCACGCGAACCTGGCTTTTCCTTTTCCAGCTCCAATGCTACTGATTTACTACCTGTAATGGAACACACAACAGCATATTCCTCCAAATCGCTCCCAAGCTGGGGCGGAGGTGTTACGGTAGCATTGGGGATATCACAGATAGGAGCTATAGGCTCGATAGGAACCGAAGCTTTGTCATGCGTGAATAAATCATGTGTGATATCAGATAAGGGAAGTGCGTAGCATGGTGACACAAGCATAGGACCCTTATTAACATGAGACTGCGTGAATACTAAATTCTCCCCACCTATTTGAAAAGTCAGAGTCTGTAACCCAACATCAATAACCGCTTGCGCAGTATGCAAGAACGGTCTTCCCAAAATGATGAGAGTGTGAGAATCCTCAGGTATATCCAAAACTATGAAATCGACCGGGATAAAGAATTTTCCTATTTGCACAGGAACATCCTCTATGATTCCTAAGGGTCGAGACAAGGTCCTATCTGCCATCTGTACCGTCATGTTTGTACACTGAAGCTTCGTAAAGCCTAACCGTTTGGCCAAAGACAAAGGTAAGACGCTAACACTAGCTCCTAGGTCACATAACGCGTTGTCTATGAGATAGGTACCTATATGACACGGTATAGAAAAACTACCTGGGTCAGACAGCTTAGGGGGGCTCTTGTTCTGGAGGAACGCAGAGCATTCCTCAGTCAACGCTACAGTCTCTATAGTGTCTACGGACCTCTTACGCAAAAGAATTTCACGCATAAATTTTAGGTAAGAGGGTACCTTTAATAGGAGGTCTGCAAAAGGAACGTTCACCTTGAGATCGCGTACAATGTCAGCGAACCGAGCAAATTCCTTCTCAACCTTAGCCTTCTTCAATCGACCAGGAAACGGAACTGGAATGTCAGGATTACCACGTTGCATATCCTTGACAATTGCATTGTTGATCATCCGCTTGCTTAACCCCTTCGAACGAGCTTCTCGCTCATGGAAACCCATCGATCGAGTATCTAAGTCACTCGATCGAAGATTATCCGAGCTTACATTGCTCGATCGAGCAGCTTCCTCAGTCAATTTATTCGATCGAGCAACTTGGTTCTCTCGATCGACCACTTGTTTATCTGGATCACTCGATCGAGCACGAACAACCTCTCGATCGAGTAACAAGCTCTCTGATTCACTCGATCGACTAACACCTATCTCTCGATCGAGTAGATTCTCCTTCATTTTATTCGATCGACTAGCAATAACCTCTCGATCAATTATATTATCAGCAACAGTCTTCGCAACATCAGGATGCGCACCAGAATTATCAGCAACTGTACCAGGACTGTCATAAGCAAGACCGCTTCTCAGAGTAATCATATTCAGCGTCTCCTTGTTCTTGTCAGTTTGAGACGGTAACTGCCTAGGTTGCCTAGTCGATCGAACTCCTGCCAATTGAGCAATCTGCGACTCCAAAAGCTTAATAGTAGCATTCGTTGCTTGATCAGTTTTGCTCATTTGGATAGCTAAAGCTTGGATCATAGACTTTAACTCCCCGACTTCTGAAATTCCTACAGATGAGGAACTCGCTTGCTGTGAAAACTGGATGTTCTGAAATCCTTGCTTGTGCGGCGGTTGATACGTCGGCTGTGGTGGTGGAGGTGTTGGATTTAAGACGTTCTGGCTTGTCCATCTCAAATTGGGATGGATATTCCCTTGATTGTAGTACCCACCTCCTTGACGGTATTGTTGAAAGGAAAAGACTTGTTCCCTTTTAGCGAGACAGTCTATAGCCGTGTGACCAGTTTCACCACACCTCTTGTAAGTAATCATATCATCCTGCTGCAGCAAATGAACCGTCTACTGGTTATCTTCAGCATTCTTCTCCCATTTGTCACGTCTGGCATTTAGTTTATCGAATTTTGCATCCAGACCTTCAAAATCAATACTAGCTCTCGTCCGTGTACCACTCCTCGGATTACCATATTCAGCACAATGGGTTGCCATCTCCTCAATCAGTTTCCAACTCTTATCATCATCTATTTCCTTCTGGAAACTCCCGTTTGACGCGGCATCTAGAATGGCTCGATGATCGTCATATAACCCGGTGTAAAACTGGTTACACAGAAACCACTGCTCGAACCCATGGTGAGGAACGGACCTCACTAGCGTCTTGAATCGATCCCAGGACTCATAGAGATTTTCATGAGCCGTTTGCTTGAAATTAGTAATCTGACCCCTTAAAGCATTCGTCCTCTGCGGCGGAAAGTATTTCTTGTAGAAGGCCAGTGCGAGTGTGGTCCAGTCGGTAATACCCAACTCTTCTCGATTTAAATTCTTCAACCAGTCTTTGGCATTATCAGTGAGGGAAAAAGGAAACAAGAATTCCTTGATCTTGTCAGCTGTCACCCCTTTGGAAACCGGAATAGAAGAACAGTAGTCAGCAAAGGTCTCCATATGCTTCCTCGGATCTTCCCCAGCCACACCCCTATACTTATCCTGCTGGACAAGCTTGATATAAGACGGACGAAGATCGAAAGTATTTACATCTTCGTCTGTTGTAAGTTTTAATCCTTGAGGTATACATGCAGCTGTAGGCTCAGAATGGCTAGCAATATTTGGCATCTTTGCTGGAATGGTAGTCTCAACAGTTAAATCTTCCTCGAAAACGAAACTGTCAAAGACGGATTCAGAAGTACTCAAGTCTTCCTCCTGAATAGTCTTATCTAACCTTCTCTTCCTGCGTAGGAAGGTTCTTTCAGGCTCCGGATCAGCTTCCACAAATTCGAGCCTTTGGGACCTGCTCATACACAACTTTAAAGAGAAAGATAAGAACAGTCTTAAGGAATTAAAAATTCTTTAAGACGAGACAGAAATAAATAAACAGAAAATTAAATTGCCTCCCCGGCAACGGCGCCAAAATTTGATGTGGTCGTTATACACCAAAAATAAAACCTAAGTCTACTAACTAAGAAGATAGCGGAAGTAGGGTCGATCTCCACAGGGAGGAAACTAAATAACTGTAATCTAAATCTGCAAGTAACAAACTGGGGGGTTTTGAAAAGGTTTTATCTAAACTAAATAAGATTAAAGGAAAGAGAAATAAAGGAAAAAATTAATATGAAATAAATCAGATAAGAGAAGAATATGCTAGGATTCGGTCTACTGCAGTATCGGCATCTACGGTCAACTAAGTCAGTCAATCTATCAATGAGAAGGGCAATGGTTTTCTCCTCTCGGTCTCAAACCACCCTAGGGATTTTCCTAATTAACTCTCGTCCTCTTAGGAGTCACCTATCAATTCTAAGCAAGTCTTCCCTTCCAATCTCTCGATCCAGGTCGGGGTTAACTACCTAGCCTAGTCTCCTGCGTATACTCATTCGACTAAACCTCAATTAAATTGCTTAGACTGATTCTCATATTCAAGACTAACTAAACTAATCTATCCTAACATGCCTCTACTACAGTTTCCCTCATCCCAACATACAAGAGAATTAGCTACTCATGCTATTAACTATGCTAACAAAGACGATTAAACATATGACGATAGACATAATAAAATCGTAGTTAATAAGCATAAACAATAACGCAGCAGTAATTAGGAAGAGAAACAGTAATTAAGACTAAAGATTAAGAGTGAAAGAGAAAAGAAGAAGTTTACAATCTTAGCAAATCCGGCGTAAAGAACAAATCCTACGTCGATAAACCCGAATGCAAACCAAAGATAAAGTTCAGAAACTAATGGAAAAATTAATGCTAATTAACTGAATGATTAAAACTGAATAATAGTTGCTGAATAACTAATGACGTAAATAAGAGTCATATATAGTGTATAACACGACTCTAAACCTAATTAACCTAATGGACTTAAAGCCCGCGATAGGATCTACTCGATCGAGGTAAATAACCACTCGATCGAGGCTTTTATTCATGGAAATCAGTCGATCGAGCATTTCATCTACTCGATCGACCAACTGGTAAACGGCTTCTACTCAATCGAGCAAAGGAAGTTACTCGATCGAGGTCTTCTGGCTTCAACTCACCTCGATCGACCAAATGCGTATTCGATCGAGGTCTTCTGGCATAGTACGTAGTGTGAGTCATGACTTGGGCTTGATTATAAACGGTTTCACGCTTCCCCATGCAAGAGTTTCTGTTCCGATCCTTCCATTCCTAAATGCATGCAATGTGGACTGTTTTGGCTCGGTTTCCGCTACTACACATCTTGTACCTACAAAATGGTAATGAAAGTACAAAGTAGCCAAATAGGGGCATATGGCGATATAATATCACCTAAATGACATATAAATGCGTGCATAAATGGACTAGAAAGTGTATGGAAAATACACGCATCAAACTTCCCCAAACCAAACCTTTGCTTGTCCTCAAGTACACTAAATGCAGCTATATGGAACAAAATAAATCTAGGGGAATGGAGTAAGTCTCAGAGCTAGCTACAAGTCAATGTTAAACAGTTCAATGCACTCATTCAATCGCTACAAAGCTTAATACGAAAGTGAACGAATTTATACAATCTTGGAAATAAATTAGACTTTCGACCTTGCAAGACTCAACCAAATTCGGACTCTCACGGGTCACTCTTCTCTCAACAAGCAAATGGTAAGTAAATATGTATAAGTAAGAGAGAAGAAAATATAGTCACTCACCTAGACTACGACCGACACAACATGCATTACTAACTAACATGAAAGATGATTCAAGCACCGTACACACGCATAACCACCGTTCAAGGACAATCACGTGCCGAACATTTGCAAAGATATGGATATGTCAGGCTAATTGGTAAGAAGGGGCAAAACAATTAATGGAAATGTGAGGGTAAATAGCCAAGCTAGTTCCTAACAAGACCGCAGTAAAACTCGTTCCATCTTCCAACAATCAAAATTAAGCTCGATGCCTTACCAAATCTAGGCATATACATCACAAATCCCATAAAACACTCAACAACATAATGATAAGCACAGGAGGTGTAAACAGCAAAACTTCAGCCAATTATTTTTTCAATATATTTTTTTCATTTTTTCCCTTTCTTTTCTTTCTTTTCTTTTTTCTTTTTCTGGCTGACTGAGCAAAACCACTCGATCGAGTAGAATAAATCACTCGATTAAGGTAACAACTAACAAAATATGCTCGAACGAGCTGAAATCTACTCGATCGAGGCACTATTAAGCACTTCTCTTCTTTTTCTCGCAAAAACCCACTCCAATCAATGAAAACAAGCCAAAAACTGACACAACGGTAAAATATACCTTGACTACTAAACTACATCGGCAAAGGTAGGCTCAGTTTAGGATGTAGTAAAGGGCAACAGGCAGATATGGCTTTATGTGGAGTTAATGGGGTAAAATGAGGAAAAGGGAGATGCAAATATTCTCAAAACACGTAATACCGACCACAAACCTAATGCGTGCAGGCAATAAGAAATCAAAATTCATATACAAGCAAATGACACGAGATGTGGGGAGTAACTACTCTCATTCCTAGATGAACTGGTCATGAATGTCACCAGTTATAGGCTCTAAAATCTCAGAATATAAAAGTAGTTTGCCAAAAAAATCGAGTCAAGTCTAATAATCAAATTTAAATTCCAAGACAAAATTCATAGTTCACTATTTCGATTTTACTATGTAAATCAAGAAAGGTGCAAAGAATAGTATAAAATAGACTCGTAGTGCGATTTCATCATGAACAAGACTCCAATCCGACTTAACTATATGCAAAAATAAACGTGATATTTTTTATTTTTTTGCAAAAATATTCTAATTAACATGAATGTAAACGTGAATGCAATACAAATGCAAATGCTTGAATATAAACGTGAATGCAATACAAATGCAAATGCAGACGCAAAAGGATGTAAAACACTTCCCCAAACCAAAACAGACAATGTCCTCATTGGCTATAGCACCAAAGCATATACGGGAAAGGGAAAAGCAACCTAATACATGCGCCTAAAGAATGAAATGTAAATATATGAAGAATGGAAAAACAAAAGAAACAGAAACGACTCACAAGACAAAGCTTCCCCAAACCAGCATCAAACTAAGTGGTATAAATTTCCTCGATCGAAGGTTCTGTCATGCTGGACTGCTCGATCGAGTAGGTCTGAGTTACTCGATCGAGTGGACTTCTTTTGATGATCCATACTTCACTCGATCGAATGGAATTATACTCGATCGAATCACAATGTACTCGATCGAATGACTCTCCTCCATGCTTAGCCTTCGACTTTCAGCAATTTGATTGCCGCTTCTATTTCCTGCCAAATGATAGAAAACAATACCCAAAAAAAACCAAAAGAAAGTCTAGCAGGAAAAATAAATTGTCTAACTGAGCTACGGATTATCACGTATTAGTCTAATTGTCTAAATGTCTAACGAAACGCGATAAATTGTTTTTACAAATTGCACGGGGTTGCAAACCCGGCTACCAACCAAATAGTTTCATGAGAAGGCCACCGTGTGGCCTTTGACTTGCGGAAGTACCCTCAGCTGCGGTAAGTTCTGTCTTCTTCCTCCACACGTACAATGGTTTCTTGGAGCCTAGCTCCACTTCGGAATCACTTGCGTACATGCGGGCTCCTTTGTCCTTCTTGGACTTCTTTTTTCTTTACGTCGTCACGCGAACCTGGCTTTTCCTTTTCCAGCTCCAATGCTACTGATTTACTACCTGTAATGGAACACACAACAGCATATTCCTCCAAATCGCTCCCAAGCTGGGGCGGAGGTGTTACGGTAGCATTGGGGATATCACAGATAGGAGCTATAGGCTCGATAAGAACCGAAGCTTTGTCATGCATGAATAAATCAGGTGCGATATCAGATAAAGGAAAAGCGTAGCATGGTGACACAAGCATAGGACCCTTACTAATCTGAGACTGCGTGAATACTAAATTCTCCCCACCTATTTGAAAAGTCAGAGTCTGTAACCCAACATCAATAACCGCTTGCGCAGTATGCAAGAACGGTCTTCCCAAAATGATGGGAGTGTGAGAATCCTCAGGTATATCCAAAACTATGAAATCGACCGGGATAAAGAATTTTCCTATTTGCACAGGAACATCCTCTATGATTCCTAAGGGTCGAGACAAGGTCCTATCTGCCATCTGTACCGTCATGTTTGTACACTGAAGCTTCGTAAAGCCTAACCGTTTGGCCAAAGACAAAGGTAAGACGCTAACACTAGCTCCTAGGTCACATAACGCGTTGTCTATGAGATAGGTACCTATATGACACGGTATAGAAAAACTACCTGGGTCAGACAGCTTAGGGGGGCATTTGTTCTGGAGGAACGCAGAGCATTCCTCAGTCAACGCTACAGTCTCTATAGTGTCTACGGACCTCTTACGCAAAAGAATTTCACGCATAAATTTTAGGTAAGAGGGTACCTTTAATAGGAGGTCTGCAAAAGGAACGTTCACCTTGAGATCGCGTACAATGTCAGCGAACCGAGCAAATTCCTTCTCGACCTTAGCCTTCTTCAATCGACCAGGAAACGGAACTGGAATGTCAGGATTACCACGTTGCATATCCTTGACAATTGCATTGTTGATCATCCGCTTGCTTAACCCCTTCGAACGAGCTTCTCGCTCATGGAAACCCATCGATCGAGTATCTAAGTCACTCGATCGAAGATTATCCGAGCTTACATTGCTCGATCGAGCAGCTTCCTCAGTCAATTTATTCGATCGAGCAACTTGGTTCTCTCGATCGACCACTTGTTTATCTGGATCACTCGATCGAGCACGAACAACCTCTCGATCGAGTAACAAGCTCTCTGATTCACTCGATCGACTAACACCTATCTCTCGATCGAGTAGATTCTCCTTCATTTTATTCGATCGACTAGCAATAACCTCTCGATCAATTATATTATCAGCAACAGTCTTCGCAACATCAGGATGCGCACCAGAATTATCAGCAACTGTACCAGGACTGTCATAAGCAAGACCGCTTCTCAGAGTAATCATATTCAGCGTCTCCTTGTTCTTGTCAGTTTGAGACGGTAACTGCCTAGGTTGCCTAGTCGATCGAACTCCTGCCAATTGAGCAATCTGCGACTCCAAAAGCTTAATAGTAGCATTCGTTGCTTGATCAGTTTTGCTCATTTGGATAGCTAAAGCTTGGATCATAGACTTTAACTCCCCGACTTCTGAAATTCCTACAGATGAGGAACTCGCTTGCTGTGAAGACTGGATGTTCTGAAATCCTTGCTTGTGCGGCGGTTGATACGTCGGCTGTGGTGGTGGAGGTGTTGGATTTAAGACGTTCTGGCTTGTCCATCTCAAATTGGGATGGATATTCCCTTGATTGTAGTACCCACCTCCTTGACGGTATTGTTGAAAGGAAAAGACTTGTTCCCTTTTAGCGAGACAGTCTATAGCCGTGTGACCAGTTTCACCACACCTCTTGTAAGTAATCATATCATCCTGCTGCAGCAAATGAACCGTCTACTGGTTATCTTCAGCATTCTTCTCCCATTTGTCACGTCTGGCATTTAGTTTATCGAATTTTGCATCCAGACCTTCAAAATCAATACTAGCTCTCGTCCGTGTACCACTCCTCGGATTACCATATTCAGCACAATGGGTTGCCATCTCCTCAATCAGTTTCCAACTCTTATCATCATCTATTTCCTTCTGGAAACTCCCGTTTGACGCGGCATCTAGAATGGCTCGATGATCGTCATATAACCCGGTGTAAAACTGGTTACACAGAAACCACTGCTCGAACCCATGGTGAGGAACGGACCTCACTAGCGTCTTGAATCGATCCCAGGACTCATAGAGATTTTCATGAGCCGTTTGCTTGAAATTAGTAATCTGACCCCTTAAAGCATTCGTCCTCTGCGGCGGAAAGTATTTCTTGTAGAAGGCCAGTGCGAGTGTGGTCCAGTCGGTAATACCCAACTCTTCTCGATTTAAATTCTTCAACCAGTCTTTGGCATTATCAGTGAGGGAAAAAGGAAACAAGAATTCCTTGATCTTGTCAGCTGTCACCCCTTTGGAAACCGGAATAGAAGAACAGTAGTCAGCAAAGGTCTCCATATGCTTCCTCGGATCTTCCCCAGCCACACCCCTATACTTATCCTGCTGGACAAGCTTGATATAAGACGGACGAAGATCGAAAGTATTTACATCTTCGTCTGTTGTAAGTTTTAATCCTTGAGGTATACATGCAGCTGTAGGCTCAGAATGGCTAGCAATATTTGGCATCTTTGCTGGAATGGTAGTCTCAACAGTTAAATCTTCCTCGAAAACGAAACTGTCAAAGACGGATTCAGAAGTACTCAAGTCTTCCTCCTGAATAGTCTTATCTAACCCTCTCTTCCTGCGTAGGAAGGTTCTTTCAGGCTCCGGATCAGCTTCCACTAATTCGAGCCTTTGGGACCTGCTCATACACAACTTTAAAGAGAAAGATAAGAACAGTCTTAAGGAATTAAAAATTCTTTAAGACGAGACAGAAATAAATAAACAGAAAATTAAATTGCCTCCCCGGCAACGGCGCCAAAATTTGATGTGGTCGTTATACACCAAAAATAAAACCTAAGTCTACTAACTAAGAAGATAGCGGAAGTAGGGTCGATCTCCACAGGGAGGAAACTAAATAACTGTAATCTAAATCTGCAAGTAACAAACTGGGGGGTTTTGAAAAGGTTTTATCTAAACTAAATAAGATTAAAGGAAAGAGAAATAAAGGAAAAAATTAATATGAAATAAATCAGATAAGAGAAGAATATGTTAGGATTCGGTCTACTGCAGTATCGGCATCTACGAGTCAACTAAGTCAGTCAATCTATCAATGAGAAGGGCAATGGTTTTCTCCTCTCGGTCTAAAACCACCCTAGTGATTTTCCTAATTAACTCTCGTCCTCTTAGGAGTCACCTATCAATTCTAAGCAAGCCTTCCCTTCCAATCTCTCGATCCAGGTCGGGGTTAACTACCTAGCCTAGTCTCCTGCGTATACTCATTCGACTAAACCTCAATTAAATTGCTTTGACTGATTCTCATATTCAAGACTAACTAAACTAATCTATCCTAACATGCCTCTACTACAGTTTCCCTCATCCCAACATACAAGAGAATTAGCTACTCATGCTATTAACTATGCTAACAAAGACGATTGAACATATGACGATAGACATAATAAAATCGCAATTAATAAGCATAGACAATAACGCAGCAATAATTAGGAAGAGAAACAGTAATTAAGACTAAAGATTAAGAGTGAAAGAGAAAAGAAGAAGTTTACAATCTTAGCAAATCCGGCGTAAAGAACAAATCCTACGTCGATAAACCCGAATGCAAACCAAAGATAAAGTTCAGAATACTAATGGAAAAATTAATGCTAATTAATGAATGACTAAAACTAAATAATAGTTGCTGAATAACTAATGACGTAAATAAGAGTCATATATAGTGTATAACACAACTCTAAACCTAATTAACCTAATGGACTTAAAGCCCGCGATAGGATCTACTCGATCGAGGTAAATAACCACTCGATCGAGGCTTTTATTCATGGAAATCAGTCGATCGAGCATTTTATCTACTCGATCGACCAACTGGTAAACGGCTTCTACTCAATCGAGCAAAGGAAGTTACTCGATCGAGGTCTTCTGGCTTCAACTCACCTCGATCGACCAAATGCGTATTCGATCGAGGTCTTCTGGCATAGTACGTAGTGTGAGTCATGACTTGGGCTTGATTATAAACGGTTTCACGCTTCCCCATGCAAGAGTTTCTGTTCCGATCCTTCCATTCCTAAATGCATGCAATGTGGACGGTTTTGGCTCGGTTTCCGCTACTACACAGCTTGTACCTACAAAATGGTAATGAAAGTACAAAGTAGCCAAATAGGGGCATATGGCGATATAATATCACCTAAATGACATATAAATGCGTGCATAAATGGACTAGAAAGTGTATGGAAAATACACGCATCACTTTCTATCAAAAGTACTTCCCACCAGAACGAACCGCACTCTTACGGAGTCAAATCACTGGATTTCGTCAGAGAGGCGATGAAAGCCTTTATGAGGCATGGGAAACGTACAAAGAATTACAAAGAGAATGCCCTCATCATGGCCTTGATTCATGGTTCTTAGCTATCACCTTCTACAACGGTTGTTGTGGCGAATCGCGTCGTATCCTCGACTCCGCTAACAATGGTCGTTTTGATCAGATCGATGTAGAAATAACTAGTGCAACTATCGAGTCAATGGCAATTCACGACTCTCAGTATAGCAACTCACGTGCTATGCCGCTCAAAACCAAGCAGGAAGATTCAAGTAAAGTAGCACTCCTAGAAGCCCAATTAGCCCTTCTGCAGCAACAAGTAGGAAGCTCTTCCCAATCCAAGGAACATGTTAACGTCACTAACCACGTAATGATATGTGAGACATGTGGGGTTGGAGGACACAGTTTTCAAGAATGTAGGAGTTCGTTAGAGCAAGTCAATGCCTATCAAGCATATAGGCAGGGCAATGCTTTCTCAAACTTCTATAATGAGAACACAAAGAACCATCCTTTTTTGTCGTACAAAAGCACCAACATTCAGAATCCCCACCATCAGATTCAACAACCATTCATACCACATCAACAGAAGCCCTATAATCCACCTGGTTTTCAAAACCAGAGACCTCCATTTCAACCTAACTTCAATCAACCTTACCAACACCAACCTCAACACCAACCACCCCAAAATCAAAGCCAACCCAATGACTCAAGCTTGAGCAAGATTGAATCCATGCTTCTCCAAGTTGTTCAAAAACAAGATTCAATGTTTGCTCAACTTCAAAAGAGTGATCAAGCTCAAAATGCTGCCATCAAAATGCTTGAAACTCAAATGGCCCAATTGGCTGCCTCTAATACCCAAAGGAAACAAGGCCAACTCCCACCTCATGGTGAGCAACCGAGGGACACCGCTAATGCTATCACCCTTAGGAGTGGTACCACTTATAAGGAACCTCAGCAACCCAAAGAAACAATAGTTGAGCCTACACCAATAGAGAGCCAAAAAGAATCCCAACCATCCACCGCTAAGGAAGCGGAAAACAAAGAAAAGAAGGATGAACCTGAAAAGGAACCCATCAAAATCCAAGTTCCATTTCCCCAACGTTTGAGGAGAAATCATAAGGAAACCCAGTTTAGCAAATTCATGGAAGTAGTCAAAAACCTCCAAGTAACGGTTCCCTTCACTGAGTTAATCACCCAAATCCCTTCTTACACAAAATTCATGAAGGATATCTTAACTAAGAAGAGGACTTTAGATGACGTTGAAATCATAGCATTCACAGCTGAGTGCAGTGCTTTGTTGCAAAATAAGTCCCCTCCTAAGTTAAAGGATCCTGGTAGTTTCTCTATACCTTGCACTATAGGCACCTACACAATCGATAAAGCTCTATGCGATCTAGGTGCTAGTGTAAGCGTCATGCCCTATTCCATATGCGAAAAGTTGAATATGGGAATTCTCAAATGCACCAGTATAACTCTGCAAATGGCAGACCGTTCTCTAAAACAACCTATGGGAGTTTTAGAAGATGTGCCTGTCAAAGTAGGAAGGTTTTTCATTCCCGTCGATTTCATCGTGTTAGATATGGCTGAAGATTCGCAAATCCCTATTATTTTAGGAAGGCCATTTCTACACACTACCGGAGCAGTAATCGATGTTAAGAATAGAAAATTGACATTAGAAGTAGGTGATGATAAAGTCACCTATAACCTAAACAGTGCAATGAAAAGCCCCATGCTAGAAGAGCCTTGCTGTTTCATTGATATTGTTGACTCCATTATTGATGAATCTCTGTATGTATCCATAATCGAGGATCCTTTAGAAGCAATCTTGTTGCTGGAGGATATCTCGGAGAATGACAATTTTGAGATTAGTGAGCTGGAAAAGGATCTGACCGGAAAAGAGATACCGTCAGAAGAAGTTGAAGAGTTCATAAGCTTGATTGATACTCCTGCCAAGGCAGAAGTACATAAACCTGAACTAAAACCTCTTCCCTCGAATCTAATATATGCTTTTTTAGATGAATCTGAATATTGCCCAGTCATAGTGAGTGCTCTCCTTGATGAAAATCAGTTAACCTCACTATTGACTGTCTTGAAAAAGCAAAAAAAGGCAATAGGTTACAAACTTGAAGATCTAACTGGTATAAGCCCAGACTTCTGCATGCATAGAATCAATTTAGAAGAAGACCAAAAACCTTGTGTTCAAGGACAACGCCGTTTTAATCCCAACATGCAGGAAGTAGTTAAAACTAAAGTTATGAAATTGCTAGATGCTGGCATAATCTATGCAATCTCTGACTCTAAATGGGTTAGCCCTGTTCAAGTTGTTCCTAAGAAAGGAGGAACAACAACAGTAAAAAATGAGAAGAATGAGCTCATCCCCACAAGGATTGTGACGGGATGGCGTATGTGTATTGACTATAGAAAGTTGAATCAATCAAGTAGGAAAGATCACTATCCTCTACCCTTCATTGACCAAATGCTAGAGAGGTTAGCTTGCCACAAGTATTTCTGTTATCTAGATGGTTACTCAGGATTTTTCCAAATTCCTATCCACCCTGAGGACCAAGAGAAAACCACCCTCACCTGTCCCTATGGTACTTTCGCTTATCGCAGAATGCCATTTGGCTTGTGTAATGCACCTGCCACTTTCCAGCGTTGCATGACCAGTATCTTCTCAGATTTTGTTGAATCTATCATGGAAGTATTTGTGGACGATTTTAGCGTCTATGGCATTTCCTTTCATAATTGTTTGACAAATATATCCAGAGTTCTAAAACGTTGTGAAGAAGTCGACCTTGTTCTCAACTGGGAAAAGTGTCACTTCATGGTAAACGAAGGTGTAGTTTTAGGACACATCGTTTCAGAAAGAGGTATAGAAGTGGATCGAGCTAAGATCCAAGTTATTGAACAGCTGCCACCACCTGCTAATGTAAAAGGAATCAGGAGTTTCCTTGGCCACGCCGGTTTCTACCGACGATTTATAAAAGATTTTTTAAAGAAAGCCAAGCCCCTGACTGAGCTCCTTTTCAAGGAAGCACCTTTAAATTTCACAAAGGAATGCCTTGAGGCATTCAACAAAATCAAACGCGCTTTGATCACCGCACCTATAATCCAGTCGCCTGATTGGAATCTGCCCTTTGAACTGATGTGCGATGCGAGTGATTATGTCGTAGGAGTTATTTTAGGGCAAAGAAAGGAAAAGTTCCTTCATGCAATTTACTATGCTAGTAAAACCCTAGATCCTGCCCAAATCAACTATGCCACCACTGAGAAAGAACTTCTCGCCACTATCTATGCCTTAGACAAACTTCGCTCATACCTAATAGGATCGAAAGTCATTGTCTACACTGACCATGCTGCCTTGAAATATCTGCTTTCAAAGAAAGAGGCAAAATCTAGACTTATCCAATGGATCTTACTCCTTCAAGAGTTTGATTTAGAGATCCAGGATAAGAAAGGAGCAGAGAATGTAGTCGCTGACCACCTCTCAAGGATACGAGTAACTGAAATAGGATTACCAACGCCAATTAATGATTCGTTCGCTGATGATTCATTAATGGCAATTGCGGACTCTTCTCCTTGGTATGCTGATATTGCCAATTCCTTGTCAGTCGCCAGCTACCTTCTGACCTTTCTTATAACCAAAGAAAGAGATTTTTGCATGATGCAAAATTATTTGTTTGGGATGACCCCTATCTTTTCAAGCAATGCTCAGATGGTCTGTATCGACGATGTATCCCCCAGTGGGAAGTAAAAGGAGTTTTAGAAGGATGCCACTCATCTGCTTATGGTGGTCATCATGGTCCATCCAAGACCGTAGCTAAAGTCTTACAATCCGGGTTTTTCTGGCCCTCGATGTTTAAAGATTCAAAAGACTTTGTTATGGCTTGTGATGCTTGTCAACGAGTAGGTCAAATATCCAAAAGACATGAAATGCCTCAAAACGGCATATTAGTAGTCGAGATATTCGATGTCTGGGGTATTGACTATCAATGACCATTCCCTTCTTCTAACGGAAATCGTTACATTTTAGTCGTTGTCGACTATGTTTCAAAGTGGGTAGAAGCAATTGCCACCCCCACCAATGATGCTAGAGCTGTGATACGACTATTTAAGAAGACCATCTTTCCACGTTTTGGTGTACCCAGAGCCGTGATAAGAGATCAAGGAACTCATTTCGGAGAAAAGCAAGTAGACACTCTGCTTGCCAAGTATGGTGTGTATCACAGACGAGGATTAGCCTACCATCCTCAGACCAGCGGTCAAGTGGAAGTCTCGAACAGAGAACTAAAAACAATTCTTCAAAAAGTAGTCTCAAGATCTAGAACCGATTGGAGTAATAAGCTTGATGACACCTTATGGGCTTATCGCACAGCTTTCAAAACCCTGATTGGAACATCTCCTTATCGATTGGTTTATGGAAAGGCATGTCATCTCCCTGTCGAGTTAGAGTACAAAGCTCACTGGGCTATCAAAGAACTTAACTTAGACACTAAGCTTAGCGCTGATAGACGACTTTTGCAACTCAATGAGCTAGAAGAATTTCGTTTGCAAGCTTACGAGAATTCTAGGATCTATAAAGAGAAAACGAAGCGTTGGCACGACAAGAGGATAATCAGAAAAGAATTTAATGTCGGTGACCAAGTACTTCTCTTCAACTCTCGTTTGAAAATTTTTCCGGGAAAACTCCAATCACGATGGTTTGGACCATTCACTGTCACATATATGAGCAAATACGGTTATGTGGAAATAATGGCTAGTAATGGTGAAAAATTCAAGGTCAATGGACACCGATTGAAACTCTACTATAGAAATTCCATGATAGGATGCTTAGATATTTTCTATATAGAGCGTCAATCCCCAACCAGATGAATTCATAGAAGAATTCGTCGAGCGAGACGTTAAACCAGCGCTTCTCGAGAGGCAACCCGTGTTTCCTTTCCTTTTTGCATTTTATTTTTGCTTTCCCTTTTTCGTTGTTGTGTTAGATTTATTTTGCAGATGAAAGAGTTTTTGAAGAATCTATGAAAGACCTTCCTTGTCATGTCCAAAAGACTAGCTTGGGGGAGTCCGCGCTCACTAGTAAGCTTCATTCTTCTTTCATTTTTTTTTCCCTTTTTACCCTTCTTCCCATTAAGCATCTCGTTTCATATTTTAGTCTTTGTGCTCACATTGAGGACAATGTGGGGTTTAGCTTGGGGGAGGGATTGCATTTTCCCATTTTGCATTTTAGTTGTTTATATTTTTCAAATTTTGAATAAGAAAAGAGAAAAATTAAAATTTTGAACACGATTGAATGCTTTTCATGCTTTGCTTGCTTGTTTACTATGCTATCATGTTACATTTCCCAAACTTAGAGCTTTCAAAAGATAATGATTCGATATTCAATGAATTGTGCATACATGGGGAAGTCTTGTACACAGTAGGCATGGAATGAATCTATAGATGAGTACGCTTGATCTTGACATTTAACAAGTTACATATATTGTAAGGTAGAACCTCCTTAGACTGGTACATCTATACCCAGTCTCATTTAGGTGTGTGTAGTTCTCCTTGTGATGTGTGTCATGTCAAAACGCATAAGTATGGTTCTCATTTCATTCCTATAAGCATTGCATTCATGATTCACTAAGATTTGAAGCCTTTTTCACTTTGAACTACCCCTCGAAATTAGCCTCTTCATACAAATGTTTCACAAGATAATAGCTACATATAAAAACTGCCTACCTTTTGAGCTAGTAGCTAGACTATGGTGTATGGGTGCTCTTTTGAGAAGATTTTGTTCTTTTATGTCAAAGTGAATTTGGGAGAATGACAATGTTCAAGAAGTGATGATATGTTCAAAAGAAAAAGAGAAATGAAAAAGAAAAGAAAAAAGCAAAAAAAAAGAAAAAGAAATAAAAAAAGAAGTTGTGAGTATCTCCTCAAAATGTCAATTCAATGTTAGAAGGAGTTCACTCTCGTGTTTCGTGTGTAATAAGCCAATCCGTTCATTCTGGCTTCGTTTTTCGTCTTTTGGGAATTAACCGAAAGTTTGGATTGAGTATTCATTTATCATTGGTCAGTTGCTAGCTCATTCGAACCTTCACATGACCATAACTGTTTGTCCACTTTCACCCATTTCCCAAAGCCTTCTTCTTATTTTTCCGGCTTCTTTTCTATGTGCATTGTGATCTTTGACTTGTGTTTTGAATTGTTTACCATATTAGATTGCGGACACATTTTCATAAGTCGTAGATAGGTGAGTGTCTCAAAAACATTTACACATAAAGAAATCACCTTTTACATGTAATGAGTGTTCGAGTGTGCCGTGAGAGTCCATTTGTCAAAAGATCATGCAAGAGCCGAAAATTCTGTAGTGAAATTCTTTGTGCTGCGCCGTTATGTAAATCTCGGCCATGTTTATGTATCATTCTTGCCCACGTTGTTTTTGGGTTATGATTCATTATGTTTCCAAAGTTTTACGTTGAGATTTGTTTCTTGATGGTGTAGTAGCCAATGCTTGAAACCCTTGTCCTGGTATTGTTTGTTATGTTTGCTTGAGGACAAGCAAAGGTTTAGCTTGGGGGAGTTTGATAAGTGTAAATTTGTATGATTTTAACCCCCAATTTAGCTCGGTTTTGTATGTCATTTGTGCTTTGTTAAGCCATTTTATGAGCTAATATCGTCTTCTAGGCGAATTCCTATGTTCTAACCTGTTTTGTAGGGAAAGTGACGTTTCTACGCCTTTTTTCTATATTCCAGAGCATTTGCCTAGAACCCGACGATTTGAAGAAGCAAGCTTGACCATGTCGAAGGCATTTCAAGAAGGTTCACCGATTCAAAAGAAAGAAGAAGTAAAGACGATGTCGCAGTTGTCGGAAGATCAATCAGTTAGGCGAATAATTCATCGTTTTACATCAAACCCTATCAACAAACCTGACTCAAGAGGTCAAGGGGGATAATGGAAGTCAAGTCATATGCAAGGGGAGATGAAACGAGAGTCAAAGGACCAAGATCACAACTTACCCGATCGGGTAAGTGTGTACCCGATCGGGGATCCCTGCTGATTCGAGCTTTTGCTTCGACTTCCTCCTTTTTGTCCTATGTGATCAATGTGCGACCCCTTCCCCACGAAACCCTAATGCTATATAAAGAGCTTCAGCCACCACACTTCAAGACATCTCTTCATACTTTACTTCTCTTCTCTTCTTACAATTCTCTTTAGATTAGAAAACCTAGTTTAGGAGAAGAGAGACCTAGCCTCTCTTCTCTTATTTTCTTCTTTTTATCTTTAGTTCTAGTTTATTTATGTCTTTTCTACATCAAAACTTTAGCTTAGATCAATAAGAATTTCATCTTTGTAGTCTACTTTATTTGGTTCAAGTATTGTGATTCATGGAACGACTATTCTAAGCAAGGGATTTCTATTATTGTTATCATTATCGTTGTTGATCGTCATCTAGGTATTCCTATCTTATCTTTTGTTTAATGTCTTTATGTTTTCTATTTGATTATTATTTTCCTTCCATGTTATCTTAGATTCATTTTAGTATCGTTATAATCGTCATTTCATTTCATTAGATTATCAATTTAGCATCGTTATTATCGCCATATAAAGAGTCTTAAACTATTGTCAAAACCAAATAAACATGTCTATCCTAGTTTTTGTTATTTACTTCATCTTAGATTTAAACATCGCCATGAGTGAGTAGTCACCTTTCTAGGGTGTAGGGTAGCCATGTTAGATTGATTAAAAGACGATAATTGGATAAAAGAAATTGTGCCTTTAAAACATTGTGTCTATCCATGTTTGGACTATAACGATAGTTGACGATTCCTGATCAAAATCATTGACTAGAGTGGAATTCTTTTCCAAGGTAGAGATACGTGAATTGAATAGACAAAGCATGACATGGTGGATTAAGACCTAGTAAATTGCCTAAAAGCCTGCTAGACCATCTGATCTATGATTGTAATGAACACATCATTCTTACGAACTCACAATGAATTATTTGCATGTTCCATATCCAATTGCATCAATATGTTAATCTACATGTGTGAACTTACTTCCCTAGATGTTTTTTTGTCATTGTTAATTCATCACTTGCTTTATTGTTTTCATTTCCATTTGCTTTCATTTCGTTTTCGTTTATGCCTTTTATTAGTTTAGAAATTAAAATCCCAAAACCCAGATATTCGTTAGATAAGACCCAATTGCGAGACATTTCACATTATATAGGAAACACCATCTCCCTGAGGATCGACCCCTACTTCCCTAATTACATTAATTTGTTATTAGCCTAGTCTGGGTAATTTATCTTTGTATGGGGCTTGCGACAGGTCTGGTCATAGTCATATACATCGACTAACCTTTTAGTCATATAAGGCATCAATATGATTATATTTGGCATATAACCATATCTCTCAAACACATCCTTTAGGTGTGACTTTTAGGGACCAGTTGATCACCGCCATTAAAATGACAATAACGTCAAACTTCTAGCAAGCCAGCCGTTATCGATAAACGTTAATCAACTGATAAGAATACTAAGTATACCATGTGAACCTGTAAGAGATTTATACACGTTGTCACACTAACTGTGGAGGACACTAGCTCCAACAATCTCCCACTTGTCCTTACATGTGTATGTGCGATAACCGATTCTCATATCCAAAATTTCTCCCACTCAATGTAAAACAATTTGCAAAGTCCATATTCACAGAGGTCGTATTTTACAACTGATCAATATCAGGATTAGTTTTTCCGACTAGATAGTAACCTAACTGATAAATGAATCATTATTCGAGCATGGCCATGCATTTCAGTTACAACTCCTCGAGTGGCCCTGAGAAATAACAAAACCTGATAAAGGTTGGATATTTTCTTTAACACGAATCCTGCAGATACAAGCACAGTATGAAATGACCCAGTAAAAATCTGCTTAGCCTTCTGTTACGGTCGACCATGAGAAAGAAACCAAAGTCACCCAAAAACTGCCTTAATCTCAAGAAACAGTCGATAGTCAAAAGAATCGACTCATGGAACACTATGGACGTCCAATCCACGACCTGGCACCGAATGTTCTAACACATTTAGGACTCCATAACGTTGTCACAATGTCCTACGAGGTATCTTTATAACTCGTATCTGTGATCGATCAGTCAACCGTTTTGACTTATGGCTCGTTGAACCCACCATCAATCAACTTCATAATATAATTGCCAGAGTTATCAACTCATATGGGCGATTATGGACCAATACAAATATAATGTAATTTAGTTCACTTTGTGGCGTTCAATGTTGTCGTACAATCCACATGAAAAACAAAATATGAAACAATACGATGATGTTATGAATAGTATATGAAAAAGATACATTTATCTAATCCATATAAACAGCTACTACAACTCAGGAACACGTTTAATTCCCATGGAAATAACGTGCCCTTCATGCTTATCATATTTTAACGGTTTAGTGAGAGGGTCCGCGATGTTGTCATCCGAAGCAATCTTGTCTATCACTATCTCCTTTTGCTCCACGTAATCTCGGATCATGTGAGCCTTCCGAAGTACATGTCTAGACTTGTTGCTAGACTTAGGCTCCTTAGCTTGGAAGATGGCACCTCTATTATCACAATAGATGGTGATTGGGTCATTTGAACTAGGAACTACGGTTAGTCCTTATAAGAACTGACGCATCTATATAGCTTCCTTTGCAGCTTCCGAAGCGGCATAGTACTCGGACTCAGTTGTAGAATCTGCTATAACACTTTGTTTGGAGCTTTTCCAACTGACCGCAGCGCCATTAAGAGTAAAGACGAATCCAGACTGAGATTTCGAGTCATCTCGATCCGTTTGGAAGCAAGCATCCGCGTAACCGATTGCGCATAGCTTAGTATCTCCTCCATAAGTCAATACCCAATCCTTAGTCCTTCGTAAGTACTTAAGGATGTTTTTAACAGCCATCCAGTGTGTTTCACCTGGATTGCCTTGATACCGACTCGCCATACTCAATGCATATGTCACGTCTGGACGTGTGCATATCATGGCATACATGATCGATCCTATGGCTGATGCATAAGGAACATGAATCATGCGCTCGACATCTTCCGATGTCTTGGGTGCCTGAGTTTTACTCAAATGCATCCCAGAAGTCATTGGAAGGTACCCCTTCTTATAGTTGGTCATGCTGAACCTTTCAAGAATCTTATCTATATAAGACTCCTGACTGAGTGATAACATCCGTCGTGATCTATCTTTATAGATATGGATCCCCAATATGCGTTGTGCCTCACCCAGATCTTTCATCTGGAAATGGTTCTTTAACCATACTTTTACCGACGATAAGAGAGGAACGTCATTCCCAATCAAGAGTATGTCATCGACATACAATATCAAGAAGACAATCTTACTCCCACTCGACTTGACATACAAGCATGGTTCCTCGACCGATCGAGTGAAACCATTCTCTTTTATCACCTGGTCGAAACGATGATTCCAACTCCAAGAAGCTTGCTTAAGTCCATAAATGGAACGCTTAAGCCTGCACACTTTCTTAGGATTTTTAGGATCAATGAAACCTTCGGGCTGTACCATGTACAATTCCTCCTCCAAATAACCTTTTAAGAAGGCGGTTTTCACATCCATCTGCCAAATTTCATAGTCATGAAAAGCAGCAATCGCTAAGATTATCCGAATGGAACGCAACATAACTACGGGTGCAAAATTTTCATCATAATGCAATCCTTGCACTTGAGTGAAACCTTTTGCCACTAGTCGTGCCTTATAAGTGTCTGGTTGTCCTTCTACATAATGCTTTATCTTATAAAGCCATTTGCACTGAAGAGGTCGTTCCTTATCAGGCAAATCAGCAAGATCCCATACGTCATTCTCATACATGGAGTCCATCTCATATTGCATGGCTTCAAGCCATAGCTTAGAGTCGGAACAGGTCATGGCACCTTTATAGGTAGCGGGTTCGTTACTTTCTAGGAGCAAAATGTCATCTCTATCATTTTCCTCGACCATACAAATGTATCTGTCTGGAGGAATGGAGACTCTACCCGACCTCCTAGGTTCCTGAGGAATATTAACCGTAGCAGAAGTTGAAGGAACATCTTCCTCCATCGGTTTCTTGGTTGTTGGTTCTTGAATCTCCGACAGATCGAAGGTTCTATTACTTGACTTGTTCTCGAGAACTCTTTCTCTAAGAACTTTGCACTAGCTGCAACAAAAACTCGATGTTCGGTAGGCGAATAGAAGTAATGACCAAACATTCCTTTTGGATAACCAATAAAGTATATCTTGACCGATCGCGGCTCGAGCTTATCCTCGTGTCTCCACTAGACATAAGCCTTGCAGCCCCAAACCCGAATAAAGGACAAGTTAGGGACCGTTCCCTTCCATATCTCATATGGAGTCTTGTCTACAGCTTTAGACGGACTTCGGTTAAGTATAAGAGCAGCTAACAAAAGAACAAAACCCCATAGTGAATCAGGTACTACCGTGTGACTCATCATGGATTGAACCATATCAAGTAATGTTCGATTTCATCGTTTGGACACACCATTTAATTGAGGTGTTCCAAGTGGAGTTAACTGTAATACTATGCCACAATCTTTAAGGTGTTGATCAAACTCATTTGAAAGATATTCGCCACCACGATGTGATCGAAGTTCTTTAATCTTTATTCCTAATTGGTTCTCAACCTTATTCTGGAATTCCTTGAACTTTTCAAAGGACTCACTTTTATGCTTCATTAAGTAGACATATCCGTATCTACTCAAATCATCCGTGAAAGTGATAAAATATCTATAGCCGTCTCTTGCGTTGATTGACATAGGTCCACATACATCAGTATGTATGAGTCCTAATGGGTCATTAGCATGCATTCCAACACCTTAGAAGGAAATTTGAGTCATTTTGCCGATAAGACATGATTCACACGTGCCAAATGATTCGTAATCAAATGGGGAGATAGTCCCATTCTCAATGAGCTTCTGTACACGTTTTTCATTTATGTGTCCCATACGACAGTGCCATAGATAAGTTTGATCTTTGTCACCAACCTTTACTTTCTTATTATTCACATGTAATATGTATGTGGTTTGATCTAAGATATAAATGTCATTCATGGAAATTGCTTTGCCATAAACCATTTCATTCAAAGAGAAAATACAGTTATTGTCTTTTATTGAAAATGAAAAACCGTCTTTATCAAGCACGGAAACAGAAATAATGTTCTTAGATAAACTGGGTACATAGTAACAGTTATATAAATACTCAAATCCACTCGGGAGCTAGATTACATATGTTCCCATTGAGACTCCAACAACTCTTGCTCCATTCCCGACTCGCAGGTCCACATCACCCTTTGCGAGAGGTGTGATGTTTTTTAGGCCCTGCAAATGATTACACAAATGAGAACCACAACCTGTATCAAGTACCCAAGTTCCGAAACTTGCATGGTTAATCTCAATCATATGAATATAAGATGACATACCAACAGGAGTGACGCGGCCTGCTTTTATGTACTCACGGTACACGGGACAGTTCCTCCTCCAATGCCCAGTCTTGTGGCAATGGTGGCACTCAATGTTACTGTCCTTGCTCTTTGCCTTGCCTTGTGAGCTACTAGTCTCACCAGGCCCACTCTTACCCTTTCCTGACTTCTTAAACTTTGGCTTCCCTACAGTTAGGTCGCCGTGAGCGCTGCCCTTACCTTTGTTCTTGTTGGAAATCATGAGAACATCTTGCTTCATACTCCCACTCAATTCCAAATCCTTCTCGGTCTGTACGAGAAGTGAGTGTAGCTCATGAGGACGTTTCCTCATGTCATTCATGTAGTAATTTGCCCTGAAAAGGGCAAAACCATCATGAAGTGAATGAAGCATACGGTCAATGACTATGCTCTCACTAATTTTGCAATCAAGTGCCTCCAGTTTCTCGACATTCTCAATCATATCAAGAATGTGTGGGCTAACCGGTTGGCCCTTCTGGAGTTTCGCCTCAAAGAAGCGACATGTATGCTCATAAGTAACGATTCTCGGTGCTTTTGAGAATTCGTTAGTGAGCGTGGTGAAAATCTTATTTGCACCTTGGGCAATGAAGCGTCTTTGCAAATTGGTTTCCATTGCAAAGATGAGTACGTTCTTTATCGCACCCGCTTCGATAACGAAGTCACTATAAGCAAGTGACTCGTTAGCTCTTGCATTGGGGCCTGGGTTTGGCGGTATTGGCTCAGTCAAGTACTTGAGCTTGCCGTCAGCAATGGCTGCATTCTGTAATGCCGCCTCCCAGTGCGCAAAGTTGGACCCGTCATTCTTCAGTCGCGTGGACTGATTCATGTGGTCCATGAAAGTTTTAAGCCAGGACTCGCGTGCGAGTGTGGCACTTGGCATAGGGACATCATTATGGCCAGCCATTTGTTATAAGCAGTATTATCAATATAAAACGAATTCTACACTGCGAAAAAGAAGGAAAAACATAATAAGCATACTCATCGATACGAATTAAGTCTAGTGCAAAACTTGTTTAATGCGAAGACTCAAGCATTTATACAATTGACCTCACTCAAGAATTATATAAATGATCCCAAGACTCAATTATCTGTAAATTGATAAGCCAACCTCTTGGCTAATTCTACCTTTAGAATTCTTGGTCGATAAATTTCTATCTTTAGTCCATCATAATCACGAGAAACTCTTCGGATTATAATGTTGAGGTAAAATAAGTCAACACACACTACTTACCCAACATATAAGGGGTCATATGGAGAGTAAGGTCCTATATGCCTACCGACGAAGAAGGGACTCATAGTAGTTTGGCCTATAAAGACTAGTCTCAATTTTAGGTTTTAGATGATGATCTCATCAACTTTATTTTAATTCATTTTAAGTGAACGAATATCTAGCATGCGAAAATGAATAAACTAAGATGATGGCTTAAAATTCGTGTGACATCTTTATGTCCATGATAACTAACATCCAAACTATATGAGTCAATTTACATGTATTTTAGTAGGTGGTTTGGTTTAGGCGGAATATGATGCAATAACTATCATGTGAAGAAAAGCAACAAGAACGAAAAATACGTAAAATTACAAAGTCCTAGTGTGGCCTATCTACCAAAATGAACAAAATACAACTTTGGAATCCATCCAGAATTGGACCCGAAAAACTTGTCTTGATGTTCCATCTTGGTCCATGTAGCGGGAGTGAGCAATCCGATCTCCATCTTTAGTCTTCTCAAATTACATTTAATAAATTACAAAATATAAACATATTTACATTCTAATTTAAATACACAATTTCAAAGAAAACAAAAGGAGATTCGAGATCTGAAAATTACATCAAGATCATGTTTCCATCATTACGAAAACATAATCAACTAAGGCCACACTAGGTAATACAAATTACAACCAATTGTAAAAATACGTAAATAAATCATTCAACAAATCATTCAACAAAATAAAATGCATCAACAATAAATTAGTCATTCAAGACATAATTCCTTAATTATGTAGAATAATTTATCCAAACCACTTATTTTAAAATGATCAAAATTATGTGACAATTCCTAAATTACTCACAATAATTCTAATCAAACATAATCCAATTTTAATTCATATTATCGTATAATATAAATTAATCCAACATTATTTTAAACCATTTTAAAATAATTGGGTATCCAATAATTGTGAACTTTTTCACAACAACAATCATACATTATCAATATAATGCATAAAAATATTCGGCCAAATAAAAAAAAAATAAAAAAACCGTATCAAATTTTTTTTTTTATAAAAAAACAGCCACGAAATTTGTTTTTTTTTATTAAATAATACATACAAATTAAACATTTTAATTTGATGTTACTAATATTTCAAGATCGGTACAATTATCAACATTCAATCATTATTAAACATTGATACAAACTAGATTATTCAATTTAACATTTTAAAATGAATATCTAAATCATGATTAAATCGATTATCTTAATATTTGACTAATAATAATTGATTTGAACATCATTAAAATTAATGAATCATATTGCAAAACAACAATTTAACATCATGTATGCCGAAAATATATAGCAAAAACAAATGTTCATAAACATTCAAAACAATTTCCATTTACATTTTAATTTAATCCTTATTAAATTAAAACATCTACAAATTTATCATATTGTCATCTTAACATTTTAAAATAACAATATCAATAAATCAAAATGAAAACAAGAATAAAAAAAATACACGGCTGGAAAAAATATTTGAGCCGAAAAAAAAATTTCAGAAAAATTTTAATTTCATATTTCATCATTTATGAAAAATCATATAAAATAATTTCGTAGCCAAAGCTCTGTTACCACTTGTGGGAAATATCGGTATATTTCGACATGAAATTTAAGGATTATAACGAAATTATAATATATGAAATACGAGTCATAAACGAAATGCATAATATAAAACATAGAAAATAGAATCAACCTCCGGTCCTAGCAATATGGCCTAAGAACAAATATCGAGATCGATATTCTCCTAATCGGGATGCTCTGAGAAATGCCTTTTTCTTGTGCTAGAATCAATACCAAAAAAATTACCAATAATAATTTTGTGAGAAGTGATGATAAGAATGTTGAGAAGAAGAGTTTATATCAATCTTTTCTACTCTCTCTTTGACCGTCCAAGAGGTGGAGAAAAAGGGGACTCTTTTTTCCTCTACTTGTTTTTAGGTTGTTAGCTTTTCATTTTAATGTATAAAATGTGTATGTCTCATTATTGTCATTTATGTTGTCACATATTAATAAGTCCATACAACATCTTGTAGTCTATTTATTAATACCGGTCTGACATCATTTATTATGACAATATCGTATAATATATACGTCAACTATAAATATCGTATATTTATAATTTGCTAATTAAATATAACAGTTTATATTTAATTACGAATTGACATTTAATTCGTTTAAGGTTACATTATTTAATCGTATTAAATAATTACATTATATACATCAATTAGATATAACAGTTTATATTCAATTACTAATTAACATTTGATTCGTCTCAGCTAGTTTATTTAATCGTATTAAATAATCGTATCATCATTACATTGACTAACCTTTTAGTCATATACATCGACTAACCTTTTAGTCATATAAGGCATCAATATGATTATATTTGTCATATAACCATATCTCTCAAACACATCCTTTAGGTGTGACTTTTAGGGACCAGTTGATCACCGCCATTAGTGACAATAACGTCAAACTTCTAGCAAGCCAACCGTTATCGATAAACGTTAATCAACTGATAAGAATACTAAGTATACCCTGTGAACCTGTAAGAGATTTATACACGTTATCACACTAACTGTGGAGGACACTAGCTCCAACACCAGCATTCTGCATTAATTCAAATTAAAATCATCATTAGCATTTTATAAATGAGAAATGAAATGACAAACGGATACAAAGAATGTCGAACAATAACTTACCATGCTCCGCGTCGTACGGTAAGACAAGTGGCTCTCCGCCTCCCAAATGAGATGCCTATCATCCCATTTCTCGGCCCACTCGGGTGCACCCAACTGCTGGCGTCCACCTCATCCCACATTGGCCCTCCTCGGGACCTCCTCGGCTTCCCCGGCTTCCCTGGCCTCCTCAAACACATCAATCGGTATCTCTTCTCCCGCACGAGAAGAAGATGGCTCTAGGTCTACATCCATAAGGGTTGCCCCCGACGTAGAAGAAATATCACTTGCACAACCGAAGTCATTTCAAGTCGTTTCAAGACATTTCAAGCGTTTTAAAACCTCTAAAAGGAGTTTCTGGTCATCTTTGGCCATTTCTTCCAAAACTTGACTACACATGTAGAGTAGGGTCAAGTCTAATTCAAAACCTAGTCATGGGTTTGAGTCGAAAATTCGACAGCATTTCGCTATAATAGCGGTTATGCCCTAGAAAAGCGTCTTACAGAAGCCGCCGCAAATCAAAAATCTGACTCCACAACAAGTTTACTCATTACACAAGGGTTCCAACACACCAAGTTTCAGCTAAAATGGACAATCCTAAAGGGGTTTTCGAGACGATTTTTGAATCAGTAGAGTGACCGTCTCATTTGTTCAAAATTTGAGGAAAATGCAAAAGAAATACATGTTTATGTTCCTAACAAGGCCAATTATTCTTTTCTAGTATCAAATTCTATAATACAAATTGAATGGAGGCAAACCCCCAATTTTTTGACATTTTCAAAGGGAAGAACCCTAATTTGTAACTCAAATTCAAGCAAAATTAAGAGTTTAAGGCAAGATAAGACACATACCTCGATTAGTCATTTTCTAAGGCAAAATCAAGTTTTAACGGATTTTGGTTGGAAGTAGAGAGGTTTTCGAGTATTTTGTGTTTTGAAATGATGTAAAATAATTCCGTCTGTCGCGCTTTTAATTACTCAGACAGGGACGAGCTTGGGAAAGAACGCATCAATAGATGCGCCTCTTCCAAAGGTTGCAGCTCTTCGTGCGCCTATTCCACAGCGCGTTTTCACTTTAATTCAAAAGTTCATTACAAGTTTGTTACTTGTGGGCCCAACTCTTGTGCTCGTCTTCTCCGACATCTTATTTCTCAAGCTTGGTTCTTTTTCAAGATCCGCGCCTTGACATGCTTCAAAACTGTCACATGATGTTATCATCTCAGCGGGGACTCACCTTTCGGACATACAATCTGTGGGTCATCTTTTATTACCAGAATTTTTCTTGCCACAATCGAGCAGATTCCCCGAATGATTCAATCCTAACAGAGTCTTCCATATATCAAGTTTCGCAAATTCCTTTCAATATATGTTTCCCCAACGAAAGTTCGCCTGTGGACAGAGACATGCAGATTCTCACATATGACGGCTGGCGAGCCTCATAGCGCACCTTATTCAAGCGGCTG
Source organism: Heliosperma pusillum (assembly GCA_022085475.1). Taxonomy (NCBI): domain Eukaryota; kingdom Viridiplantae; phylum Streptophyta; class Magnoliopsida; order Caryophyllales; family Caryophyllaceae; genus Heliosperma; species Heliosperma pusillum. The sequence continues at coordinate 40,902 of JAIUZE010007998.1, read as the reverse complement.
GCGGGCCTCTTAACGCACCCCATTCAAACAGCTGGCGAGTCTCATGACGCACCCCATTCGACGGCTGGCGAGCCTCATTACGCACCTCGTTCAAACGGTTGGCGAGCCTCACGGCGCAACCCTATCCAACGGCTGACGAGCCTCACATCGCAACCTCATTCCTCATATGAAGATGACTCAAGTATGACTCCTTCTTATGGCTGGCGAGCTTTTATACGTAGTCTAATAGACTTTAAACGACCCTCCCCAATGGTCGACACACTTTAAAATGTTCCCGACGACAGGTCCTTGGTTAAGAACCCTTGAACCGCGTCGCGTCGCCATAGTCGTCAGGTTGTAATCTTTGATTGACTTGATTGCTATACTTTGACTTTTGCCTTGTCCAAGCCTCAGTCAAAGTAGGGGCTTTGTTGATATCTTAGTTCTATACCTTCCGCCAACCACCCAGTGATGATTGGGCCGCATGTTTAGTACGCGGAACGATTTATGACAATTCGAAAGTTTATCGTCAAGTAATACCTCAAACACTTGTGTCTACCCCTTGGTCGTCATCTACGCGCCGGTACGGTCGTTTTGAAAATCATTGGTGTTCATTTGGAGTCCGGGTCGAAAACCGATTCATTTTCTATAAACTGGTTTAAAACTCCGAGTCGGAACGCGCGAAAATATTTTGATTATTTTTAAAATGGAATTATAGATCAACCACAATTCCGTAATAGAAACGTGGCAATCTTCCTTCCGCAGAAGGAAACCTTTGGGGAACTGACACAGCAGGTGTTGCGCCTCTTCGAAGGATCGCAGTTCCTGATGCGCCTCTTCCCTAGCTTGTTTTCTTCGTTTTCATGATAAGTTTGTGTTGTTCCCAAACTCTTCGTATTTTCGGATGTAAAAGGAGAGCTATGTTCTTACTTTTAAGGCACGCGAGTGTTCAACCTCTTCTGGGTTCCCGTCACTTTATTGCATTGACCGATCAATTTGACCACTACACAATCAATGAATTAATCAATCGATTCTTAAGTCCTTTAACAAGGGCACTTTCTGCATACATTCGAGTCGAGCTATCGCTAAAATGTTAACATAGTATATCTTGTTTCGTCAACATGTAAGTCTGAGGGTGTAATCCCGTCTTTTTATTTAGTATTTATTATTTCAATTAATGTAAGATTCACGTTAGAAATAGATTTAAACCGATTTCACGGTAAAACATTTTAACAAAACCTTTTTAGTAGTCATCAGATGTCGAAAAGAAACGCAGAAGCATCTGCGCCTCTTCAAAGAGTCGCAGCATTTGTTGCGCCTCATCTAGAGGATGCCTGCTCTTCTTCTTCTTCCTCTGGTTTCTACGTCTTTGTTTTCTTTTTCTTATTTTCTCTTTTCTTCGTACATAAATCGTATTTAATATTTTATAAATCATTTTGTTCTTGCCTTAGATCCCTAATAATTAAATATTAGCGGGTTTTCGTCTTTGAATCAAGTTTAGGTTTTAGAGGTTCGATGATTCGTCCGTATCAAGTCTCTAGATTCATTATTGATATAAGTTACAGTATAATTAATATGTTAAACCACTCTTACTCGAGTCATAGGTCAAATAATCCACCGTAAATATGCAAAACAACATTAATTGCTCGCGATTCTGACTTAACAGGCAGAATTCAACTCAAGAACAGACGCAACGAGTCATGCGCTTCTTCCAAAGGACGCAGCTGTTGCTACGCCTATTCTGGGTTGACTTATGTCCCTGAACTTCTGTTTTGGCATTGATGTAGCTTTAATTACATAATTAATTAACTATTAATTGTATTATCGCTCCTAATCTGTCTTTTTGTTTTTCAAATCTTTTCCTTTTTCTTCAAATTTCCGTTTTGAATATATTTCTGACGTAGATCATGTAATCCGTTGTAATCTTATTTAATCATTGTAATTGTATGATTCTGTTTGCTTTTCTTTCATATGTAATTAATTCTAAATCCCCAATTTTGACATAACTGAGTGCCAACTACATTTTCACCGACATACTCTAATCCACATGTTAGGATAAAAATGTTGAATGTTGAATGGTAAATTGCATTCATATAATCGATAAAATATCAAATACGAACAATTTCCTTAATCATTAGTAGCAACCGCTATCGAGGCGGCCGGGATTAGGTGTTCCATCAAAGAGCTTCATAATACGTACCCTCACCCCTTACTCCAGATCTCTGTGAACATCCGTGTTCGTTGGCATCCAAGAGAGTCATTCTAGACATAGAATGCTAAGGGTAACGAGTTATTAGTGTTCATGTCATTACTTTGTGTCTTGACATGGCATAAAGTATTCGAACGGTTCCAATTTCCTATAAAAATTTGTGGCGACTTCACAAATGCGTATTTCTACGCTTGTCCTCATGCCTTCCGTGGTCCCGCCGTGTACCACAACAATATACACATAATCAAACCGCATTTTCAACACTAAAGCATCCAATCTATGACATTGTTTCCCATCCTATGTCTACCCACGTTAAGTGACAGGTGAGAGAGTGAGAAAGCCAAAGGACTATTATGGATTTTCCCCCATTTAGAGGATTGTCTCCAATCACCCCACCTCGGTTTCATTTAAATTTTAGACACCCTATGTCCATTTAGTTCATTGGTTTAGGTTCCACGATCGTCGCTCTAATACCACTTTGTAACACCCTGTCACGCCCGAAGCCTAAAAAGAAGACCTTCCGAGAGTGGTGGGACGCTACACCTCGGTTACCCGAGGTTATTATGTACCAAAACGAGTCTCAATAAGATAATATTGTAAACGTACAACAAGCGAAATAGAGTACAAGCCTCAAAGGTTACAAGTCCAACCAAAACAAAAGAAATAAAGTACTAAGGCTTAGCTCAAACTAGAGTGTCAATACTACAATCCAGATACTAAAATAAAAGACTCGTGATCGTCCCGGATCCCGTAAAAGCAAAGAATCGTCATCAAGCACCATCCTCATCATCATACATGCTCACGACCTACTTGCCATACGTCGGATATTCCGTATGGGTCACAGTAGATAAAATAATACACGATAAGTTTACATGTACATAATTAATGTCAAGAAATCATCATACAAACATCATCATACGCAATCAGTGTCATCAATAGCACACCAATGTATCTAGGGCACACTATAGTCTATGGAGTCGTTTCCCACAACCGCTCCATATATACAACCACTCCAATCTCTTAGTATACCACAATAAAATAAAACATCATCTCAAATCACATGTCATAATGATAACCACAAAAATCAATCATATACACATAAACCGAGTAGGATTAACCTACCTCTTGGCAGTCAACTCAAAAGAACACACGCACAAGCAAGCTAGAAGTCCTCCTCTATGAAATCACGGCCTACAACATCATAATGATAATAATTACTACTAATTACTGCCAACAAAGTCTATTAAGACTAATTACTCCTCTATTAATACTAATCTCCCAGTTCTTAGACTAATTGGGTCCAAGCATGCATCTCTAAGTGAAACCCCTTTTTTTTACACATTAATTAACAATTAATAAATAACAACATATATACTTACAATTTCCAAAGTTTTTAGGTCAAGTAACAATCTTTTCATCAATTAGTGTAAAATCTCTCTATCCCATCTCATAACCACTATTCTAATTTAAGAGAAACATAAAGATTCAAACTTTTTAAAATGAGAAGGTTTAATAACACTAACCTTTTCTACTCTTCTCTTTATAGTTTCCTAAATAACTTATCATAATTAATTAATCATAATTATCCAAACCTTAACTTAATAAGGTGATAATAAGGATTCAAAAGTGTTAAGGTAGAATTTAATTACAAATCATTAAGAAGAAAGACTAGATCTAGAATGCAGGTTCCTCAAATCTTCAAAGATGAACAAGAAGGTTGTATAGAGTTTTGAGAGGGTTTTAGAGAGATGGTAGGGTTTATGAGTGTTAGGTATAATACAATTAGAGGTGAGGGTAGGGGTGGGGATGAGGGGTTTATAATGGTTAAGGGATAGAAAACAATATAATACTCTAATTGGGCCCACGCGCAAATCAAACACAACATACATGCGGATTCGACGGCCACTCGGCCGAGTATCCTACCACTCAGCCAAGTTACACCAACTCGACCAAGTAAGCTACTACTCGACCGAGTGGTAACTCACAGACCACTCCTAGACTAGCCTACTTGGCCGAGTGAACCTCACTCGACCGAGTCACCTCCCCAATCGACCGAATAGTTAGCCTACTCAATCGAGTGGGACGCCTACTCGGCCGAGTACACCTGTACCCGACTCATAAATACTAAGGTTATTACACTTAACGCGTCTGTGCTTTTAGGATCATAACGACGGACCTGCTTTTGATGATGCCTTGAGTGTGTTTAATTATGAGGCCGCGGGTTGTGACCTTATGAATAATCCTAGTGAGATCACTGCCCCCAAACTTTATAAGAAATTAGCATATATATATATATATATATTTCAGGACGGTTGTTGCTACATCAGAATCTAGTTTCTCCTTAACTCCTCGCCATTTAGCGTTGGGAGTCATTTTTATGTTTGGTTGCGTGCAATCCCTAATTCTGGTTTGGAGTAAACTATGAACGAATGGACTTACCGTAGTGTGCTTAGCTATCAACTTGGTGTTCCTTTGTTTTCGGTGCCTAGATTATGTTCTTCTTCCTCTTGAGTCTTTGATGAAGACTTCAATGGTGATCATTTTGTCTCATGTGTGGCATTAAGTATCGACATAACCTTGTTCGTGACACACTCTTGGATATCTTCTTTAGGTGTGAGATTAGTACTTGTACGGAGCTGAATAGTGATTTGTTTGATGGACACGACATGCCCATGCGTCCTGTGGGTTTATTAATTTATTGTCATGAGATGGGGCATGATTTGTGTGTGTTTCTAATCGGGTCTTCCCCCTTGAGGCAATCTCAAATGTCGGACTTTATGCCTTAGCGTAGGGCAGCTGATGTTGTTCAACGCAAATGTGCCAAGTATGGGAGCTTGTGTACAACAATTAGGTATGGTTTCTTACCTTTCTCCTTTTCTCTTCCCGGAGACTTATACATGGATGTTATTTCCTTTGTAATACCCGCAACTTTATCATAATGGGTAATTTAATAAAATCGTTCATTTTATAATTTTCGCTTTTACTTCTATTGGTTAAAATCTTTTAAACCAATCATTTATTATTATTTAGGTTTAACTTGGTGTTAAATCGTATTTTAGTATAGTAGGGTAGAAACTATTTCTTATTTGCCCGCTTGGAGTCTACTCGAAAATTTTAGTGAAAACTTATTCACTTTTGTTCTGGGCTAAATTGAGCCTTACTGAGCCTCTCTTTAGATTTCCTCCTTTGATATAACCTAATTTTCTTCATCTTATTCCTCTTAAAAATCTGTTTTTTTTTCCTCAATTTTAATTTGTCCATTAAAGCTTATCTTTCATATTCTTAGATATCTCTTATCTCATTCGTTTTTTCACCAAATCGCTTAATTCATGCGCCAAACTTCATGCTTTATCATTATCTTTATTTCTAGGTAAGAAAGTTCTAACCTTTGTTAATCTTTTAAAAATATCATTTATAAAGATGATGTCTTTCTTATCTTTTTGTTGTAATACTTTTTCTACTCTAGTCATGGAACTTCATGGAACTAGATCATTGGCTTAAAGGCGGCGTTTTGGAAGAGTTTAGGTAACTTAGACAGGTTAGTCCACATTACTTTTTTTTCTTAATTATTTGCCTTAGATTAGATTCACATGAGAAAGATGAATCTTTATGTGTTCTTGTCTTAAAAGTATGATTGTTGTATGTTAAATAGATTATGTATGATTCATATGTTGTTGGGTATCTTATAGTGGAACTATGTTGGATAATCTATCGATTTGTGTTGAATTACATGTTTGTTTATCACCCATGAAACTTCCCTTGGCTATGTTGTGATTCACATGATAGCCATGTTGTTGTTTGAGACAGAATTGAGTCGAAAATTTTTGGGTGCCTTGAGTCGTGTAAGGTGGTGCTTGTTTCCTGTTGTTTCACATGTCACTCGGCCGAGTAAGGAGGCTACTCGACCGAGCAAGACCCTACTCGAGCGAGTGGAAAAGTGTACTAGACCCATTTTTTAGGTTACTCGACGGGTACTTATACTACTCGATCGAGTAAGGCCAGTTGACATAGTACCCTTGGCTACTCGACAGATTGTGCGGCTGAATAAATCCCAGCCCATTTTTACTCGACTGAATACCCTCGTACTCGAGTTTTGTCCCACTCGACCAAGTAAGTGTCCTGCTTGATCGAGTAGATTCCACTCAACCGAGTGAACGTCTAAAACTTCTCAGCACTGTCTGACTTTCGTAAAATGGTCATGTCTCCCTCGTTTCTTTTTCGTTTTGGCCTTGTGACCTGCCGTTGGAACCGTAAGAGGATAATCTATTTCCTCCACATATAACTACTGCGTTCCCATATCTATAACTTAAGTTATGACTGTTTAGAGTTGACCCTTCTTTTAGAGGAGTTCCAAACTCGTTATTTTGGGATGTGATTTATGTTTATTATTGATTATACTTCTTATACTTTATCTAATCCTTATTTATTATGTAATCACTCTTGTTTATCATTGGTACATATAATATATGTCTCATTTACATGTTTAATGATGGATTTTAATGTTTTACGCATATGTGTCCAGTATACCTTGAATAGTCGGTCGAATCGTGTTTGTTTGGATGGAGTGGAATTCTCATTGTCCAATTGTACGCTTATAATTGTTGGACATAAGGTCAAAGCGATGGGGATACATTATTGTGTGCTTGTTGCATATGGCAGTGTGAATATGACGACGTTGTTGGAAGGCGAACACACAACGTTGATCGATCAACCGTTAAATGTTGTATTCATGCGAGGTGGTATCATTGTGCTTAGCGTACTTTCTTGTTTTATCTTGAACACCTCTTTCGTGCCGATAAGCCGGATTAGGGTCCTTGAACTCTTTTCGAATCTTTCGTGCTGTTCTGCCAAATTCGGGTATTCGGCTTCCGTTCTATCGACCGAGTCTTTGATAAGAAACGTTTATCGCTGATGAATCAGAAAACTCTCATCCCAAGAGTCTGCCCAGGTTTAAACTAGGACCGTATTATATGATCGTTTTCCTACGAGGAGGATTAGAGTCTTGAGTATGCGAAATGTTTATTACATATGGTCGCGTGAAACGTTTTATCCCGAAGACTTGTTCGTCTTAGCTTTGAAAGTACCATGCTTTGTAAATTTTATTTACTAAGACAGTATGTTTGGATTGTTTGGATGATGTGTTACGTATTCCCCTTTGAGAGTACGATCATATGGACATAAGGGTTGAGATGCAAGCCACGTAGTGTCCATAAGATTGTTTTGAATGGTTTATTTGGTGAGTTACTTCTGTTGATTGTCGCAGTGTATCGTCTGGCCCATTTATAATCTCTTTCATCATATACTTGCTACTGGTGAGATGAAAACCATCTAGTACCTATACGATTCCAAGGTGTGTCTTACTTAGTCTCGAGGTATATCATGGACATGTCTTTATTCGTCCTCATGTGTACATGATATTGCTTAACATTCTCTCATTTGATTCATATGTTTGGATATTAACTAAGTCATTGTACTCTCTTAATTCTAAATTTGCTCGCTTAATGTATTAACTTCTATCTTACTCACATGTTATGAAATCTAACTAAATTTTATACGTTGGAATATGTATGTATCGTTCTTGTTTATTTGTGTTTTGATGTAATGTGCCTTGGAGAACCCTTTATTTACTCCCCACTGCTGTGGCATTCATGTTTCATGAATGAACAGATTGCATTTTGGTGTTTACATTGGCTTTTGACGAATGGGTTAGCGAGCGTTGTGCTTACAACGATTGACCTTCGTGTGGCTTTAGAGTAGATCTTAGTATTGTTTTTATTTTGAAGTGAGGGGTCGGGATCCCTTGCATATGTTTAAGTTGTATCTTGTATAAAATTTTTAGAGAGATCTTAGTTTCGTTTTTGTTTTACGGCGAGGGATCAGGATCCCTTCCATTTGTTTAAGTTGTATCCCTGGCGAGCGTTGTGCTTACAACGATTGGCCTTCGTGTTGTATATTTAGAGTAGATATTAGTATTGTTTTTGTTTTGTTGTGAGGTATTGGGATCCGTTGCATTTTTTTAAATCGTAGTGTACCCTGCCCTCCTATTTCTACCTTGATGCTTCTTCATCTTCCAATTTTTACTCTCATTGAAAATTACTCTTGTTACCTTCCTCCGTCTTACCCTTGCTATGTATCCCTTTTTCCTTATCGTTTCTTACTTTTGTTGAATGTTAGATTTGGTTGGAAGATTTTGGGACTTTGAGGAAAGAGTGTAGACTTGAGCTCCACCCTATAGTGGTGAGTGATGGAGTCATTTGAGAGTGTGGTGAGGCGTGCTTTGGATATTCTAGTACATAGGTGCTTGTCGTGTGAATGATATGTGGGTATTGATGGTGTAAGGTTGAATGAGTTGTCTAAGACCTTAAAGCTTGTTGGTGACCTAATATTTTCGATTTAGAAGTTTGATAATATTAGTGTTGTCATGTGGATCATGCCTATGGTAGGACTAGTTGAAATTAGAGACAAAATTCTAATGATCCCTTGAGGTGTAAAATGCATTTGAAACTAAGTGATTTCCTTTAGAAATACTAGTGTGTTGTTTTGGTATAGGCTAGGTGGAAAAGTGTTTGGCTTTAATTATTGGGTTCGAGGAAATGACCATAATTAATTGTATTAGAGACTCTCATGAAATGACAGGGTGATATGATAGATTGAAACTTGTTATTTCAGGATCAAATATGGAGTGAAGTTCGACGGTGTGAGCTTTGAAAATTTATTTTCGGGACGTTAATAGTTTGTTAGACGACTTACCGAGAGGATTGAGTCTTGATTATGCTAAACGCTCATCGCGTACGGTCTCAAGAAAGGTTCATCCCGAGATTTGGTATATTCTTGATTAGTGCCGATACATTGTACATTTCATTTACCATGAGAGTTCGATTGGTTTGTTTGGATAACATGTCTCATGCCTATGTTGTTTAGTGAATTGGTGATGTCCTTTGTTATGCCTTGTGTGTCTAAATGATGGATGTCCTTTTTATCGTCTTCCTCCTTTGCTAACCACTACAATCATATGATCAGGTATATCTAGCCTTTTGACATACTAAACTTGTCAATTGTCTTATATCTAGCCTTTAGACATTTACTACACTTGTCAAGTAACGCATCATCCTTCCAAAAGAGCATACATCCATCCTTACATGCATCAATTTTGTAATGCGGAAGTTGTAGACCTTTCACTACTTTTTTAGTATTGTAGAATGATCGGGTCATGACATTATTATCGGGGATAACATCCTCAATCAAAGAAGCAATGCCATCAACACAATTAAATGGCAAATTGTACTCACATTTCAAAGTTACTATCCTAGAGGCGGCTTCTAACAATGATACTTTGCTCCCTTCATATAATGGTTCTTCACACGCCTTTAACATATCAAAAACGGCTTTTGCTTGTGGGTGTGGTTCTTCTCCATTCATTGGTATAAGATCATTATTGAAAATATTAGACTCAAAGGCATCAACTACCATATCTCTATATGGGTTGTCATTTTGTGGGATTTGAGATTGTTCGTGAAGTGAAAAATAAGATTCTCCATGAGAAATCCAATTGTAGTAGTTTGGACAAAACCCGTTTGTATAAAGATGTTCTTGAACCTCAATGTCATGTAGATATTTCATGTTTTCGCATTTAATACAAGGACACCTAAGTTTGTTTACTACTAAATCATACTCGTCTTGTTGTTTAGCAAATTCAATAAACACGGCAACCCCCTTTATAAATCTAGCGGTACGACGTCTTTGGTAACACCCGCAAATGTACCCTATTTTTATAGTAAAAATATTTTACGGATACTTTTCAGCGAAATTTAGTTTTAGTTTAAAATTAAATTTCCCGTGTCTAATTTAGAATTTTCGAGTTCGTATTTGGACTTTACGCGAGATTTGAAGTAAATTACGTCTTAAGACGTTATTGACTTTTTCATTGACTTTTCCACTCACTCCTTCATATACTCCCTCATAACCTAATTCACCCTCACAACTCAAACTTCTTCTTCCTCAACAAGTAATCCCCAAAACCTAACCTCCATTTTCTTCCAAGCTTAAAATCGTCATAACTCCTTCATTCCTCGCTCAAATTCGCTCTAGTTCGTTTCATTCTTTCCCTCTCATCGTCCTCTATCCGTTTTGGTAATAAAATTATCGTCTTTCTCGCTTTTCAATTTATCCGTCTTTCTCAAAGGTGAATTATATTCATCTTTTATTATCTATTTGTAGGTGGTGACCTCCAAGACCCCGACAAAGACTACTTCTTGATAGAAGAAGATATCGACGCGGAGTGAAGACGCAAAAAGGTAACGGTGAAGGGTTACTCGATATCATTTACGTGTTTTACGTGTTTTCTATGTTAATAATCGTAATTAGAATAGGATTAGTAATCATAGGAATTGTATTATTGATGATGGATGTTGTTAGTTGAGAAATGATATGAGAATTGATGATTTATGATGTTAGATGATAATTGTTGAATGTTAAGCCTTAGTGAAAGATGACATTTTTGTGCATATTGAACCCCAGCCAGCCGACCGGCTGGGGAGTGGCTGTATATTGATTGTGTTACGTGAAGTTTTTAGCATGAAACATGTCTCAGCCGGCCGACCGGCAGCCGGTCAGCCGACCGGCTGAGACACCTCTACCTTTTCCTTTGTTTTTCTCTTATGCCTTTGGTCCCAGCCGGGTAGCCGGTAGCCGGCAGGCGGTCCCCTTGACCGGCTGGGACACACTGCTCTTTCATGTTGTTTTTTTCATATGATATTTGCTACCAGCCGGGTGGCCGGCAGCCGGTCCACCTGACCGGCTGGCACCCTGCTGGAGTTTCTTTGAAATTCTTACTTACGTTTTCTTTTATAATATTTTCGATGGTTCATTTATCGTATAAATTTACGGAATGACTTTAAATATTAATGTTTCGAATATATGATATTTCATTCGCTTGTATCGCATGTTTTGTGACGGTTTTTGGTATGTTCCACTTTGAGTCGGTTTTTACACATGTTACGGTTTGAGCACTAATGTCCTATGTGCTTTTTACTCTCATTCCCTTGGCTACCTCCACGTTTGTAAGGCTGGAATGTCAGAACGGGGAGTGTGCCCTTACTGCTTAATTGCATGTGTTAGTGGGCATATGACGACGTTGTTGGGAGGCGAACGCTTTGCGTTGATCGACCCGGCCGTCAAATGTTCTATACTTGCGAGGTGGTGTCATTTGCATGTAGCGTACCGCTTGTTGTGAGGCTTGTGCTCTTTTCCGCCTCTTTCGTGAATGTCGACCGAATTTGGGGTACTCAACGTCTATGATTGACCGAGTCTTGGATGCGAAATGTCATCGCTTGTCGAATTGGAAAACGTTTATTCCGAGAGTCTGGCCAGGTTTAGACTAGGACCGTATTATTATCGTCGTCCTACCGGGAGGAAATTAGTCTACGTATACGAAATGTTATCGTGTATGCGTTCAGGGAAATGTTTATCTCGTGGATGCCTTTTAATCATACTTGCCATGTACACGGTGCTAGTGCATTTCATTTACCGTGAGAGATGTCGTCAATGTATTGGTATGTTTGGATGGATGATTACATGATTGATTATTCGTGATCATTGGGTGACTTGGCATGGTTTGTTTGTCGAGTCTCAATCTTATCAAACTTATACCGCTAACGGTGAGATGCAAGCCCTAGTGAGTGTATATGGTTGCCTAAGAGTGTCTTCCCCGTGTCCTTCTATAACATGATGGTTACGGATTTGTACTTCATATACTCTTATCATTATATATTGAATTGCCTATCTATTCTTATCGTATGTCACATGTATATCTATATATGCATGCTTCTACTTTTGTATTTCCTTTTATGTACGTTTAATGTGATATGGCTGGGAGAACCCGGAGTTACTCCCCACTGATTGTGGTGTTCATGTTTTTCATGGATGAACAGGTGGCTTGATTGGATGGCTTTTTGCTTGATATTTTGGGTTCAGGTGTGAGCTAGCGGGCGTTGACCTGGATGATTCACCCCTAGACGTTTCTTAGCTAGTTGCTAAATAACTTGTCTTTTGTTAACATTTTGAGAGACTACGTCTCTCGTAGTATTTTGTATTTGGTTTGTAATATTTGACACTCCTCGTATTTTCTATTTGCATGTAAAAAGTTTTAAAAACACCGTATTTCCGCTAATTAAATCACATGCTTGTATGTTTTATTTCCGCATTCGCGAGGGTTGTCACAGTTGGTATCAGAGCTTTATCGCTCCCGACGCACACACTTGAACCTTAAACTTAAACTACTTGACCTTGAAATAATAAATGAGAGATGGGTATAAGTTAAGGACTTTGCTTGGTAATGTATTTGTTTATGCTAATTGATAGGAGTAACTTAATTTGTTTTTATTTCTTATGAAGATGGTTAGACCTCGAATAGTAGAGAATGTTATGCTGGAAGCTCTTACGCAAGTGTTGAAAAATCAACAAGATGCGACTTTAGCTCAAGCCAACCAAGTTCCCCCTCGTAGAGAAGATAACCACGAAGGAGGCTACGCTTGGGTGGCAGGTCAAATAGCTAGGAGTAAAATTATACTTTACGGTGGAGAGCCGGACCCTACCGAGCTATCAGAATGGTTTCGAGAGATGGAGAAGCAATTTGATCTATACCAAGTCCGTGAAGAAGCAAGGTGAGGATCGCAAAGCACTTCCTTGTAAGGGTAGCAGATAATTGGTGGGCGATTACTAGCGCCACCGCTACTCTTGAAGATGATTTCAATTGGGCTTGTTTCAAAGCTCTAGTGGAAAGTCGATTCTATCCTAAGGAGCTCAAGCAACAAAGTCTCAAGGAGTTTATTGAGTTCAGGCAAGGTAACTTGTCGGCACAAGACTTCACTACGGAGTTCAACAAGCTTGCTCATTTTGCTCCGAGGCTTATCAGAGATGACGAGGACCGAGCTTTCTACTACCGCAACAAGCTTAGTGCTTTACTTCAAAGTAAAGTGAGGAGGAATACTACTTCCTTTGGGGATTTATATGATGATGCTTTATGGGCTGAGAATTCCATGAAGGCCATTAGGGATGAAGCTATGATGAATAATCCCTCTCCGTCTTTCACTCCTAGGCCAAATGTCTATGGGAAGAGACCGTTTACTCCGTCTTCCTCTAACTCTTATGCCAACAAGAGGAGATTCAATCCTCCTTCAAATGCAAACACAAGAGCTCCCGCTCCTTTAATTCCTCGAGCTACTTCTAATGTGGCTCATAGGCCTTATGCTCCTCAAGCTCAAGGTCGTCAATGTAACCGTTGTAGACAACCACACCACCCCGGTGTGTCTAGTTCCAACCGACCTTATATTTGCTACTTTTGTCAAAAAGGTGGTCACCGTTATGAAGATTGCCCTGATCGTAAGTTGCCCGTCCTATTGCCAAACCTAAGGGTTCTATCTTTGTTATGAGCCGAGCCGATGTAACAACCCGAAAAGTACCCAATTTTTCTAGTAAAAATATTTACTAACACTTTTCAGCAGACTTAAGTTTTTAAAATAGAATTTATTGTTACGAGTCGTATTTTGAAATTCCGAGTTCGTATTTGGAATTTTGAGAGATTCCATGAGAATCCCGTTTTTCAGTCAAATGTGACTTTCGTTGACTTTTTCCCGACTCGCCTTGTAATTTGAAGACCGAAATTTTATTTAAAAAAATAATATTTTTGATTTATTTTTATTTAGATTTATTAGAATTTATGATAATTTAATAAATTATTTTGAATTTATTCGGAATTTATAATAAGGTTTTACGGTTTAAACCCGAGCATCATTTAACTATTCCCGCCTCATCGTAAATCCCGAAACAAACCCGAAACTCGACTTGGCATGAGTCACACGCCCATGTCATCGTTTTCCACTCACATGAGATATTTTAATTGTTTCGATTAAACTAATACAAATATCTTAGATATTTGTTACTTTATCGATCCGTCAACGGAAATTACGCAAATCGTTTACAAAACTGACCCGACAATCACAAAACCACACGGCACTCTCACCCTCTCTTAAGCCTTGATCTTTTCATTTATTTTGATTAATATAACATAATATCTTGATATTTAATTTAATTAACTTAATATCTAATTAATTACCGTAATATAATTATTAAACCCGAGTCAATTCCTTAACAACAATTTCAAAACCCGACTCATTAATCCTTCTATATGTACCGGCCCAACCACCCATCATTACTCACCAACAACCTTTTCATTTTACAACAAATCAAATTAAGATCAAATTAATCGTTCTTCAACGTTCTTCATTCGTTCTTGAGCGTTCTTCATCCGTTCTTCGTCGTTCTTGAGCCAAATCATCATAAAACCTTCATTTCTTAATTAAATCCGTCCTAACTTATATTTCTAGAATCTCCTCTTCGCTCTCCATCTTCAAGTACGTTTTATTTCCAATTCCGACAAAATCGTTTTCAAGACTTTAATTATGTAAAATCAAGTTTTAAGTTCTAATAATGTTTTTCTTGTCATTTCTTATAGTGGGAAGTTTTGAGACTAGTTTGGAGACTTCGTCTATTTTGGGTGAAGAGTAGTAGACGGGTTTCTTATTTATACTTCTTATTTGGTGCTAATTGACTTGCTAGTAAGTAAGATTCCGAGTTACCTCGACGAATTATTTTACATAGCTTTTGTTTCTTCTTTTTGTTTTGTTCTCTTTTGTTTTTGTGGTTTCATGTTTTTATGATTTATAATGGATTTTTTAGTATAACATGATAAGTATATGATTTGTAAATGTTGTAGGGGAATTTTATGTTGTTTAGTGTTCTTGATTAATTTGATAATTGTCTAATAATGATTTTTGTTGCTGGCTGGTTTTAAATTTGTTGTTACACGGGTGTTTATTGAATTCAAAACATGTTAGAATTTAATTGGAGTGGTGGTTGTTTTGACCGTGTAAGTTTGGCCGTGTAACCGGACCCAAACCAGGCCGGTTCGGGCCGGTCCAGGCCCGGTCCAGGCCGGTCTGGGTTGGTCAAGGGTGGGTCCGGGTTTTGGTTTTTGGTTTGTGTCGATGTTTGATTGTTTGGTTGTTGTTTTGACGGGTTTTAATTATGTTAAAGCATGCGGGAAATAGTAAGAAACGGTTTTAGTAAAAGTTGGAAAATCTGCCAAAACAGCCCAAACAGGCCCGTGGGCCCATTCAGGCCCATGTTGGGTTCGGCCCAAAACTCAGCCCGTGGGTCCCACTTTGGGACTTGTGACGGTTTTTGAGTTATCGTCATTTTTATCGTGTTTTGTAATATTTAGCAGGTGGGAAATATTAATAAGTAAAATATTTAATTAAAAAGGTTTTTCATTAAATTATTATTTCTCACATGTTCGAAATTATAAGACGAGATCGTAGTTTAATTTAATATCCTTTTAGTCAAACGGGTTTTGGTATGATATATTAATTCGCATGTTAGAAGTTTTAATAAAATAACATGTAATGAATATGTTGATTTTTATGATCAAGTCTATGTGGTGAAGACTCTGTTTTCTAGCCGGTTTGACCAAACGGGTTTGGTCAAACTAAGATCTAGTCAGCCCCGTTTTGACTGATGACCCGTCGCGGACTCGGGTCGGGATTTGTCTTCAAGTAAGGTTTATTTAATTAATGAATTAGCCTTAGTAGATATGAGGCGATATGATATTTGATTATGATTTATATGCAATTAGTCACATGATAGGATGTTTTTCCCGTGACTGTTTGATTATATGGTTGGTGTCGTGTTGACTAAGTACCCATAGAGAATTATGAGTATATGGCGTCTTGACCATTCTAATTCTAAATGAGTATCTTGGACCATGACATTGATAGGCCGTACTATCTTTAACGAGTATATAGTTCACTGCTTGATAGCTTTTGTGTCACGACCTGGTGGCTTATCTCCAAGTCGGGGGCATGGCATCCTAAGAGTTTCCACTTTGGGAAGGGAGCCAGCTTAAGTACTAGCCATCTCTGCTTAGGGGGTCGCCTAGTAGAGTTTCTCATGTACGGTTATGTAATGAGACAGGGAATGGGTTAGCTGTTGTCGCTAGGTCTGATCAGTCTAGGACTAGGATGTTTTCCTACCTTGTGGTATAGCCTCGAGTTACAGAAGTCGACTATTGACGTACTAAGAACTTATGCCTGTTTGTAGAAGTATTAGTCTTTCATGTTTGTATGATTCTATGAGTTTTAGAAGGTGAGATGCAAGCCGGCTAAGATTGATAGAGTTTGGATTACCGATTGTTAACTTATTCACATGATTACGTGTTGATTAGGGTTTGAGTGTATCAGGGCCATGTTACATGGTAACCGCTGAGCCAGCATACCAGCTTCCCTACCTCGGGTTATAGTTTATTATCGGTTTCACATGATAGCTTTCATATGCTAGGTTATATGTTAGTTATTTGTTTCATAACATGAAAAGCATATCTTATATGTTAAGGTTTTGTATTTTCCATATACATTGCTTTTATGTTATTCATGTTTAATTAAACTCGACATTTCGTGGCTGGGAGAACTCGGAGTTACTCCCCACTGACTGTGGCTTCCGTGTTTATATTTAATGCGGTTGGCAGGTTTGTGATGCATACTTTGGGTACATTGACGAGCTTGCGAGCGAAGTATTTACCTTGGACCTATATTCGGTTCTTTAGGATTGTATATTATTATACACTCTTTTATTTCTGTATTTATACGGGACATATGTCTCCCGTCTTGTATATTTCTTTTGTATAATATTATTTCTGTTTTGTAATGACCCTTTTTATTTATGACACCTTCGTTATGTATTCTCATATCTTTTATGTATTTAAATAATTTTTTTCTTTCCGCAAATTTGAGGGTGTCACAGCCGAAGCCGATGCTTATCCAGAGATAATTACAGGTATGTTCTCAATCTTAGAGCAACCATGTCTTATTCTATTCGATACCGGTGCTTCTATGTCTTTTGTGTCTTCGACTTATGCTAATAAATTATCTATCGAGCCTACATCTAGTGAGAATACTCCCATATCCTTACCATCCGGAGATATTATCTCTTGTTCTACTATTTATCCTAATGTGCCAATATCTGTTGCGGGTTCTATCTTTCTCGCTAATCTCTTTAAGTTCCCTCTAGGAGAGTTCGATATAATTCTAGGCATTGATTGGTTAGCATTGTACCATGCTAGGTTCGAGTGTCGTGATCAAAAGATTTATTTAAAGAGTCCTTTAGGAGTTAGAATAACCTATAAGGGATCTCACCCCCGAAAAGGTGTGTCTTTGATTTCCGCAATGAAATTGGTAAGTATGGTAAAAAAGGGTCACCAAGCATACTTGTGTATTGTGACTTCTTCCACTACCTCTTTGCCAAATATTGAACATGTGCCTATTGT
This sequence comes from Heliosperma pusillum, assembly GCA_022085475.1. Taxonomy (NCBI): domain Eukaryota; kingdom Viridiplantae; phylum Streptophyta; class Magnoliopsida; order Caryophyllales; family Caryophyllaceae; genus Heliosperma; species Heliosperma pusillum. The sequence continues at coordinate 23,338 of JAIUZE010007998.1, read as the reverse complement.
TCGTGAATTTGTTGATGTAGTTCCCGATGACTTGCCCGGGATTCCTCCCGAGCGTGATGTTGAGTTTTCTATTGATCTTGTACCTGGTTCTGGACCAATAGCCAAAGCTCCTTACCGTATGGCTCCAACCTAGTTGAAAGAGTTAAGGAAGCAGCTTGATGATCTGATTGAGAAAGGTTTCATTCGACCAAGTGCCTCGCCTTGGGGTGCTCCCGTTCTCTTTGTGATGAAGAAAGATGGTTCTTTGAGGCTTTGTATTGATTACCGTGAATTGAATCAAATTACCATCAAGAATAGGTATCCATTGCCAAGAATTGAAGATTTGTTCGATCAACTAAAGGGTTCTTCTACTTTTTCCAAGATTGATTTGAGATCCGGATACCACTAAATTCCCGTTCATGATGCCGATATACCAAATACCGCTTTTAGTACAAGATATGGTCACTTTGACTTCAAGGTGATGCCATTTGGTTTGGCTAATGCTCCCGCTATTTTCATTGATCAAATGAACCGTACATTTAGTGTGTATCTTGATAAGTGTGTAGTGGTTTTCATCGACGACATCCTTATTTTCTCCAAGACCGAAGAAGAGCATGTTATTCATCTTAGGACCATTTTGGGTGTCCTTCGTCGTCAAACGTGGTTTGCCAAATTCTCCAAGTGTGAATTTTGGTTACCTAAAGTGTCCTTTCTTGGGCATGTAATTTCTAAAGAAGGTGTAATGGTGGATCCTTCGAAGATTGAAGCCGTTGTGGATTGGAAGAGTCCGACCGATGTTAGAGAGGTCCGAAGTTTTCTTGGTTTAGCTGGTTATTACCGTAGATTTGTCAAGGATTTCTCTAAGCTTGCTAGACCAATGACCCAATTGTTGAAGAAGGAAACCAAGTTCCTATGGAATGAAGCGTGTGAAGCCGCGTTTCAAGACTTAAAGAAAAGGTTGACTACCGCTCCGGTGTTGACTTTACCTGAAGATGGTGTAGACTTTGATGTCTATTGTGATGCTTCCAAGATGGGTTTAGGTTGTGTACTTATGCAAAGTAGGAAAGTGGTGGCTTATGCTTCGAGACAGTTGAGAGTTCATGAAGTGAACTATCCTACTCATGATTTGGAATTGGCCGCCGTTGTTCATGCCTTGAAAGTGTGGAGACACTACCTTATTGGTGTTCATTGTCGTATATTCACCGATCACAAAAGTTTGAAGTACACATTTACTCAAAAAGAGTTGAATATGAAACAAAGAAGATGGTTGGAATTGGTGAATGATTATGATTTTGAGTTATTGTACCATGAAGGGAAGGCAAATATTGTTGCCGATGCTCTTAGTAGGAAAGCTTCTCATGCATTGAATGCGATGCGGGTAATACCCGATGATCTTTGTGCCGAGTTTCGAAAGTTGAAGTTGGAATTCGTGGAGCGTGGATTTATTTATGTTGGTGCTATGACTGCCGAACCTGTTTTTCTCCGTGAGATCTGCGAAAGCCAAGTTGATGATCTTACCTACAAGTCTATTCAAGCCAAACTTCTTGAAGGTAAAGCTAAAGATTTCAAATTTGATGATAAAGGTGTTCTTCGGTTCCATGGCCGTTTGTTTGTGCCTAATGCTCTTGATTTGAGAAAGCGAGTTCTTGATGAAGCTCACCTTTCCCCTTATTCTATTCACCCCGGTGGTGATAAGATGTATAAAGATCTAAAGCTACAATTTTGGTGGCCGAATTTGAAAGGCGATGTTGTGTCTTATGTTGAAAGATGTCTTACTTGCCAACAAGTGAAGATTGAACACAAGAGGCCCGGTGAATTGCTACAACCGTTGGATATTCCACTATGGAAGTGGGAATCTATTTCTATGGATTTTGTTATGGCATTGCCAAGGACCGTTGGAAGTAAAGATGTCGTTTGGGTTGTTGTTGATCGTTTGACCAAGTGTGCTAGATTCATTCCGATCAAAGAGACCTGGAGTTTAGATCGACTAGCGAAAGCCTCTGTTGATGAGATTTTTAGATACCATGGTTTTCCCAAGGAGATTATATCCGACCGAGATCCGAGGTTTTGTTCGAGATTTTGGAAGGCTTTACAAGAAGCCATGGGTAGTAAATTGTTGATGAGTACCGCATTTCATGCCGCTACTGATGGTCAGTCCGAGAGGACTATTCAGACTTTAGAAGACTTGCTTAGGGCTTGTGCACTCGACTTCCAATCTAGTTGGGAAAAGAGTCTACCGTTGGTGGAGTTTTCTTACAACAATAGTTTTCATGCATCGATCAAGATGGCTCCTTATGAAGCTCTTTATGGAAGAAAATTTTGAAGTCCTATATGTTAGAATCATATGAGTGATGTGCGTGACTTAGGCCCCTATGTTCTTGTTGAGACCATTGATCATGTGAAGGTCATTCGTGATAGAATGAAAGCCGCTCAAGACCGTTAGAAGTCTTATGCCGATATCAGAAGAAGACCGTTAGAATTTGAAGTTGGAGATAAAGTATTCTTGAAAGTATCTCCGATAAAGGGTGTTAAAAGGTTTGGTGTTTAGGGTAAATTGAGCCCGAAATACATTGGACCCTTTGATATTGTGAAAAGGATTGGTGCTGTTGCTTACAAGTTGGATTTGCCCCCGAATTTGGCTAAGGTTCATGATGTATTCCATGTTTCTCAATTGAGAAAGTATGTTAGTGATCCAAACCATGTCTTTCAAAAGGAAATGCCCGAGCTTGAACCGAATTTGTCCTTTGAAGAGAAGCCGATCCGCATTCTTTCCCTCTCATCGTCCTCTATCCGTTTTGGTAATAAAATTATCGTCTTTCTCGCTTTTCAATTTATCCGTCTTTCTCGAAGGGGAATTATATTCATCTTTTATTATCTATTTGTAGGTGGTGACCTCCAAGACCCCGACAAAGATTACTTCTTGATAGAAGAAGATATCGACGCGGAGTGAAGACGCAAAAAGGTAACGGTGAAGGGTTACTAGATATCATTTACGTGTTTTACGTGTTTTCTATGTTAATAATCGTAATTAGAATAGGATTGGTAATCATAGGAATTGTATTATTGATGATGGATGTTGTTAGTTGAGAAATGATATGAGAATTGATGATTTATGATGGTAGATGATAATTGTTGAATGTTAAGCCTTAGTGAAAGATGACATTTTCGTGCATATTAAACCCCAGTCGGCCGACCAGCAGCCGGTCAGCTGACTGGCTGGGAGTGGCTGTATATTGGTTGTGTTACGTGAAGTTTTTAGCATGAAACATGTCTCAGCCGGCCGACCGGCTGAGACACCTCTACCTTTTCCTTTGTTTTTCTCTTATGCCTTTGGTCCCAGCCGGTCCCCTTGACTGGCTGGGACACACTGCTTGTTGTGAGGCTTGTGCTCTTTTCCGTCTCTTTCGTGAATGTCGACCGAATTTGGGGTACTCGGTGTCTATGATTGACCGAGTCTTGGATGCGAAATGTCATCGCTTGTCGAATCGGAAAACGTTTATTCCGAGAGTCTGGCCAGGTTTAGACTAGGACCGTATTATTATCGTCGTCCTACCGGGAGGAAATTAGTCTACGTATACGAAATGTTATCGTGTATGCGTTCAGGGAAATGTTTATCTCGTGGATGCCTTTTAATCATACTTGCCATGTACACGGTGTTAGTGCGTTTCATTTACTGTGAGAGATGTCGTCAATGTATTGGTATGTTTGGATGGATGATTACATGATTGATTATTCGTGATCATTGGGTGACTTGGCATGGTTTGGTTGTCGAGTCTTAATCTTATCAAACTTATACCGCTAACGGTGAGATGCAAGACCTAGTGAGCGTATTTGGTTGCCTAAGAGTGTCTTCCCCGAGTCTATCTATAGCATGATGGTTACGGAATGTACTTCATATGCTATTATCATTATATATTAAATTGTCTATCTATCCCTATCGTATTTCACATGTATATCTATATATGCATGCTTCTGCTTCTTTATTTCCTTTTATGTACGTTTAATGTGATATGGCTCGGAGAACCCGGAGTTACTCCCCACTGACTGTGGCGTTGATGTTTTTCATGGATGAACAGGTTGCTTGATTGGATGACTTTTTGCTTGGTATTTTGGGTTCGAGTGTGAGCTAGCGGGCGTTGACCTGGATGATTCACCCCTAGACGTTTCTTAGCTAGTTGCTAAATAACTTTGTCTTTTGTTAAAATTTTGAGAGACTACATCTCTTGTAGTATTTTGTATTTTGTTTGTAATATTTGACACTCCTCGTATTTTCTATTTGCATGTAAAAAGTTTTAAAAACACCGTATTTCCGCTAATTAAATCACATGCTTGTATGTTTTATTTCCGCATTCGCGAGGGTTGTCACAGTTGGTATCAGAGCTTTATCGCTCCCGACGCACATACGTGAACCCTAAAGTTAAACTACTTGACCTTGAAATAATAAATGAGAGATGGGTAGAAGTTAAGGATTTTACTTGGTAGTCTATTTGTTTATGCTAAGTGTTAGGATTAACTCGTTTTGTTTTTGTTTCATATAAAGATGGTTAGACCTCGAATTGTAGAGAACGTTATGCTAGAAGCTCTTACGCAAGTGTTGAAAAATCAACAAGATGCGGCTTTAGCTCAAGCCAACCAAGTTCCCCCTCGTAGAGAAGATAACCACCAAGGAGGCTACGCTTGGGTGGCAGGTCAAATAGCTATGAGTAAGATTATACCTTACGGTGGAGAGCCGGACCCTACCGAGCTATCGGAATGGTTCCGAGAGATGGAGAAGCAATTTTATCTATACCAAGTCCGTGAAGAAGACAAGGTGAGGATCGCAAAGCACTTCCTTGTAAGGGAAGCAGATAATTGGTGGGCGATTACTAGCGCCACCGCTACTCTTGAAGATTATTTCAATTGGGCTTGTTTCAAAGCTCTAGTGGAAAGTCGATTCTATCCTAAGGAGCTCAAGCAACAAAGGCTCAAGGAGTTTATTGACTTCAAGCAAGGTAACTTGTCGGCACAAGACTTCACTACGGAGTTCAACAAGCTTGCTCATTTTGCTCCGAGGCTTATCAGAGATGACGAGGACCGAGCTTTCTACTACCGCAACAAGCTTAGTGCTTTACTTCAAAGTAAAGTGAGGAGGAATACTACTTCCTTTGGGGATTTATATGATGATGCTTTATGGGTCGAGAATTCCATGAAGGCCATTAAGGATGAAGCTATGATGAATAATCCCTCTCCTTCTTTCACTCCTAGGCCAAATGTCTATGGGAAGAGACCGTTTACTCCGTCTTCCTCTAACTCTTATGCCAACAAGAGAAGATTCAATCCTCCTTCAAATGCAAACACAAGAGCTCCCGCTCGTTTCATTCCCCGAGCTACTTCTAATGTGGCTCATAGGTCTTATGCTCCTCAAGCTCAAGGTCGTCAATGTAACCGTTGTAGACAACCACACCACCCCGGTGTGTCTTATTCCAACCGACCTTATATTTGCTACTTTTGTCAAAAAGGTGGTCACCGTTATGAAGATTGCCCCGATCATAAGTTGCCCCATCCTATTGCCAAACCTAAGGGTTCTATCTTTGTTATGAGCCGAGCCAAAGCCGATGCTCATCCGGAGATAATTACAGGTATGTTCTCAATCTTAGAGCAACCATGTCTTATTCTATTCGATACCGGTGCTTCTTTGTCTTTTGTGTCTTCGACTTATGCTAATAAATTATCTATCGAGCCTACATCTAGTGAGGATACTCCCATATCCTTACCATCCGGAGATATTATCTCTTGTTCTACTCTTTATCCTAATGTTCCAATATCTATTGCGGGTTCTATCTTTCCCGCTAATCTCCTTAAGTTCCCTCTAGGAGAGTTCGATATAATTCTAGGCATTCATTGGTTAGCATTGTACCTGTTGGAGTAGGTGTCCTCCACAATAGTGCGCCACATAATAAATCTTATTATGGAATATAATTGGGATATTTATTGACTATATATATGATTAGTCAGTTGATTAACGTAAATCACTAACGGTTGGCTAACTAGAGTTTGACGTTATTGTCGTTTGACGGCGGTGATCAACTGATCCCTTTCGGTCACACCTCAAGGATGAAATCCAAATAGTAACTAATTATTTGTATACGATACAGTTAATTAGTACATTACATATATTCGATATGTACGAGAGTTAATTATTAGAAATTGAGTTAAGAACTCAAATTCGATAAAACTTATTTTTCAATTATGCGATAATTGACTAAATAAATTTATATCTTATTTTAATACGATTAAATAAGATTTAACTTAGTAATTAATCGTTAAATTACTAAATTAGTCGAGGTTTTGAGATAGAGGTAATTAGTTAATTATATTTACAAGGAGTTGTAAAATAACTTAACTAAGCATTGTGGGACCCATTATATATTGATATAATGGTAAAATATTACTTAAAATGTTAAGTACATATTATTTATTTAATTGAGTCATATAATTGTTATATGATCAAATTAACACTTAATTATACAAGATAATTAACCATATGATCAATAAGTATTTGTAAGACAAATATCAAAAATCAAAATGGACCAAACTAAGGCCATTGTGGCCGGTTGGCTAGTAGTTACATGGTGATGATTTTGTTCTTATTTTTACTCTTTAGTTACTTTATGAAAGTGACATAACAAGTAGTAAACAATCATCACTTGTTCTACAACACTCCACTCTAATGCATGTGATCAAATTATGCAAAATAAGAGTCCTTATTTGGACAATTTGGACCGGCCAAATGGCTTATAAAATGAGCAATTGTGTTCATTTTATTATCACTTCATTTTGTGCTTGTTTCCTTACTTGTCTCAAAAACCTCATCTTCTTACTAAAACTCTCAAACACTAATATTTACTATGTATTACTAGTGTAGTAATATAGTCATAATATTAGTAGAATAATATCTATCTTATTATCTAGTTAATAATAAGGGTAGATTATTTGGGTTAATCTTGGTGCAACTTAGAGGAGATCTTCTACTTTGGGGATTACTTGTATTCATCCATATTATTAGCTCAAGAACAACAAGAAGGAGTTCTTGTTGTGCCCTTATATTTTCCATATCAATGAGAGGAAATTTCTTCTCTTATATAAATGTCTTTATATTTGCATGCATGTTACATAGATCATTAAATACTAAATTAACAAGTAATTTAGCAACTAATTAGAGGAGTCTAATTAAGGTCTATGGACTTTCAGTACCACGCTAGGTTCGAGTGTCGTGATCAAAAGATTTATTTAAAGAGTCCTTTAGGAGTTAGAATAACCTATAAGGGATCTCACCCCCGAAAAGGTGTGTCTTTGATTTCCGCAATGAAATTGGTAAGTATGGTAAGAAAGGGTCACCAACCATACTTGTGTATTGTGACTTCTTCAACTACCTCTTTGCCAAATATTGAAGATGTGCCTATTATTCGTGAATTTGTTGATGTATTTCCCGATGACTTGCCCGGGATTCCTCCCGAGCGTGATGTTGAGTTTTCTATTGATCTTGTACCTGGTTCTGGACCAATAGCCAAAGCTCCTTACCGTATGGCTCCAACCTAGTTGAAAGAGTTAAGGAAGCAGCTTAATGATATGATTGAGAAAGGTTTCATTCGACCAAGTGCCTCGCCTTGGGGTGCTCCCGTTCTCTTTGTGAAGAAGAAAGATGGTTCTATGAGGCTTTGTATTGATTACCGTGAATTGAATCGAATTAGCATCAAGAATAGGTTTCCTTTACCAAGGATTGAAGATTTGTTTGATCAACTAAAGGGTGCTTCTACTTTTTCCAAGATCGATTTGAGATACGGTTATCACCAAATTCCCTTTCGTGGTGTTGATATTCCGAAGACCGCTTTTAGTACAAGGTATGGTCATTATGAGTTCAAGGTGATGCCATTTGGATTGACAAATACTCCCGCTATTTTCATGGACCAAATGAACCGCACCTTTAGTGAGTATCTTGACAAGTGTGTGGTGGTGTTCATTGACGATATCCTTATATTCTCCAAGACCGAAGAAGAGCATGCTATTCATCTAAGGACTATTTTGAGTGTTCTTCGTCGTCAGAAGTGGTATGCTAAATTCTCCAAGTGTGAATTTTGGTTACCTAAAGTGTCCTTTCTTGGGCATGTAATTTCTGAAGAAGGTGTAATGGTGGATCCTTCGAAGATTGAAGCCGTTGTGGATTGGAAGAGTCCGACCGATGATAGAGAGGTCCGAAGTTTTCTTGGTTTAGCTGGTTATTACCGTAGATTTGTCAAGGATTTCTCTAAGATTGCTAGACCAATGACCCAATTGTTGAAGAAGGAAACCAAGTTCCTATGGAATGAAGCTTGTGAAGCCGCGTTTCAAGAGTTAAAGAAAAGGTTGACTACCGCTCCGGTGTTGACTTTACCTGAAGATGGTGTAGACTTTGATGTCTATTGTGATGCTTCCAAGATGGGTTTGGGTTGTGTACTTATGCAAAGTAGGAAAGTGGTGGCTTATGCTTCGAGACAGTTGAGAGTTCATGAAGTGAACTATCCTACTCATGATTTGGAATTGGCCGCCGTTGTTCATGCCTTGAAAGTGTGGAGACACTACCTTATTGGTGTTCATTGTCTTATATTCACCGATCACAAAAGTTTGAAGTACATATTTACTCAAAAAGAGTTGAATATGAGACAAAGAAGATGGTTGGAATTGGTGAATGATTATGATTTTTAGTTATTGTACCATGAAGGGAAGGCAAATGTTGTTGCCGATGCTCTTAGTAGGAAAGCTTCTCATGCATTGAATGTGATGCGGGTATTACCCGATGATCTTTGTGCTGAGTTTCGAAAGTTGAAGTTGGAATTCGTGGAGCATGGATTTGTTTATGTTGGGTCTATGACTGCCGAACCTGGTTTTCTCCATGAGATCCGCGAAAGCCAAGTTGATGATCTTACCTACAAGTCTATTCAAGCCAAACTTCTTGAAGATAAAGCTAAAGATTTCAAATTTGATGATAAAGGTGTTCTTCGATTCCATGGCCGTTTTTTTGTGCCTAATGCTCTTGATTTGAGAAAGCGAGTTCTTGATGAAGCTCACCATTCCCCTTATTCTATTCACCCCGGTGGTGATAAGATGTATAAAGATCTGAAGCTACAATTTTGGTGGCCGAATTTGAAAGGCGATGTTGTGTCTTATGTTGGAAGATGTCTTACTTGCCAACAAGTGAAGATTGAACACAAGAGGCCCGGTGGAATTCTACAACCGTTGGATATTCCACTATGGAAGTGGGAATCTATTTCTATAGATTTTGTTATGGCTTTGCCAAGGACCGTTGGAAGTAAAGATGTCGTTTGGGTTGTTGTTGATCGTTTGACCAAGTGTGCTAGATTCATTCCGATCAAACAGACCTGGAGTTTAGATCGACTAGCGAAAGCCTATGTTGATGAGATTGTTAGATACCATGGTGTTCCCAAGGAGATTATATCCGACCGAGATCCGAGGTTTTGTTCGAGATTTTGGAAGGCTTTACAAGAAGCCATGGGTAGTAAATTATTGATGAGTACTGCATTTCATGCCGCTACTGATGGTCAGACCGAGAGGACTATTCAGACTTTAGAAGACTTGCTTAGGGCTTGTGCACTCGACTTCCAATCTAGTTGGGAAAAGAGTCTACCGTTGGTGGAGTTTTCTTACAACAATAGTTTTCATGCATCGATCAAGATGGCTCCTTATGAAGCTCTTTATGGAAGAAAATGTCGAAGTCCTATATGTTAGAATCAATTGAGTGATGTGCGTGACTTAGGCCCCGATGTTCTTGTTGAGACCATTGATCATGTGAAGGTCATTCGTGATAGAATGAAAGCCGCTCAAGACCGTCAGAAGTCTTATACCGATATCCGAAAAAGACCGTTAGAATTTGAAGTTGGAGATAAAGTATTCTTGAAAGTATCTCCGATGAAGGGTGTTAAAAGGTTTGGTGTTAAGGGTAAATTGATCCCGAAATACATTGGACCCTTTGATATTGTGAAAAGGATTGGTGTAGTTGCTTACAAGTTGGATTTGCCCCCGAATTTGGCTAAGGTTCATGATGTATTCCATGTTTCTCAATTGAGAAAGTATGTTAGTGATCCAAACCATGTCTTTCAAAAGAAATGCCCGAGCTTGAACCGAATTTGTCCTTTGAAGAGAAGCCGATCCGCATCCTAGATCGCAAGGATAAGAAGTTGAGAAGTAAAGTGGTTGCTTTAGTGAAAATCTTGTGGAGATGTGCTAATGTCGAAGAAGAGACTTGGGAAACGGAAGCTTCTATGCGTAGTAAATATCCAAGCCTATTCGATTAAGGTATCTTTCTTTCGCTCAAGTTTCGAGAGCGAAACTTTTTAAAAGGTGGGGTGATTGTAACACCCGCAAATATACCCTATTTTTATAGTAAAAAATATTTTACGGATACTTTTCAGCGAAATTTAGTTTTAGTTTAGAATTAAAATTTCCCGTGTCTAATTTAGAATTTCCGAGTTCGTATTTGGACTTTACGCGAGATTTCAAGTAAATTACGTCTTAAGACGTTATTGACTTTTTCCTTGACTTTTCCACTCACTCCTTCATATACTCCCTCATATAACCTAATTCACCCTCACAACTCAAACTTCTTCTTCCTCAACAAGTAATCCCCAAAACCTAACCTCCATTTTCTTCCAAGCTTAGAATCGTCATAACTCCTTCATTCCTCGCTCAAATTCGCTCTAGTTCGTTTCATTATTTCCCTGTCATCGTCCTCTATCCGTTTTGGTAATAAAATTATCGTCTTTCTCGCTTTTCAATTTATCCATCTTTCTCAAAGGTGAATTATATTCATCTTTTATTATCTATTTGTAGGTGGTGACCTCCAAGACCCCGACAAAGACTACTTCTTGATAGAAGAAGATATCGAAGCGGAGTGAAGACGCAAAAAGGTAACGGTGAAGGGTTACTCGATATCATTTACGTGTTTTACGTGTTTTCTATGTTAATAATCGTAATTAGAATAGGATTAGTAATCATAGGAATTGTATTATTAATGATGGATGTTGTTAGTTGAGAAATGATATCAGAATTGATGATTTATGATGGTAGATGATAATTGTTGAATGTTAAGCCTTAGTGAAAGATGCCATTTTCGTGCATATTGTAACACAGCCGGCCGACCGGCAGCCGGTCAGCTGACCGGCTGGGGAGTGGCTGTATATTGGTTGTGTTACGTGAAGTTTTTAGCATGAAACATGTCTCAGCCGGCCGACCGGCTGAGACACCTCTACCTTTTCCTTTGTTTTTCTCTTATGCCTTTGGTCCCAGCCGGGTAGCCGGCAGCCGGTCCCCTTGACCGGCTGGGACACACGGCTCTTTCATGTTGTTTTTTTCATAGGATATTTGCTACCAGCCGGGTGACCGGCAGCCGGTCCACCTGACCTGCTGGCACCCTGCTGGAGTTTCTTTTAAATTCTTACTTACGTTTTCTTTTATAATATTTCCGATGGTTCATTTATCATATAAATTTACGGAATGACTTTAAATATTAATGTTTTGAATATATGATATTAGATTCGCTTGTATCGCATGTTTTGTGACGGTTTTTGGTATGTTCCACTTTGAGTCGGTTTTTACACATGTTACGGTTTGAGCACTAATTTCCTATGTGCTTTGTACTCTCATTCCCTTGGCTACCTCCACGTTCGTAAGGCTGGAATGTCGGAACGGGGAGTGTATCCATACTGCTTAATTGCATGTGTTAGTGGGCATATGACGACGTTGTTGGGAGGCGAACACTTTGCATTGATCACCCGGCCATCAAATGTTGTATACTTGCGAGGTGGTGTCATTTGCATGTAGCGTACCGCTTGTTGTGAGGCTTGTGCTCTTTTCCGCCTCTTTCGGGAATGTCGACCAAATTTGGGGTACTCGGCGTCTATGATTGACCGAGTCTTGGATGCGAAATGTCATCGCTTGTCGAATCGGAAAATATTTATTCCGAGAGTCTGGTCAGGTTTAGACTAGGACCGTATTATCATCGTCGTCCTATCGGGAGAAAATTAGTCTACATATACGATTTGTCATCGTGTATGCGTTCAGGGAAATGTTTATCTCGTGGATGCCTATTAATCATACTTTGTAACACCCCGTGTTTTTATAATAAAGTTTATCCGGAAATTTATTTATTAAAATAATTATTTTGCGAGTTTAATTATTTAATGCGTATTTAACGCTTGCGATCTGTATTTTGTTATCTTCCGTTTTTACCTAATTTGGATGGGTTAAAATGTCCGCGCACGATTTTACTATTTTAATTTAATACCTACTTCTCCTATATAAACTCTTTGAGCGTTTTATTTATACTATACCCGATTTTGAATTGGATTATCCATCTTGTGAGCTAATGGGTCAAAAGCCCACTTAAAATCTCCTATATAAGTAATAAAGCCCTAAGCAAGCTAGCAACTTGCTCAATTTCTTTGCTGTGTACGTTTTCAGCCGTGAGCTACTGCTTCTTCCTCTATTCTTATTTTCTCTCTTTGACTCCATTGTTATGCAACTTTATTCATCCAAATCAAATATAAATTATATATTTACAATCCTGGCTCTTCCTTCTACAATATATTTTATTCATAATATTTTTAAGGGACTCGATTGTATGGGGTTTAGACCTACTTTTAGGGTTTATATATTTGATGGGTAAATAAGAAGAATAAGAAGAAGATGTTTTTCTTTGGTCGTTTTTTAGGAGGATTCGCGTAGGACTTTAATAATGGCGTTTTTATGAAGGCGAAGATTATTTTGCGGTCTTTATTGCGTAATAAAGGTAACTAGGTGTTTTCCTTTAATTATGTTTATAGAAAGTGAATTATTAACATGATATAATGATTGATTGTATGATTAATTGTTTGTGTGGTTATTTATGTTTATGATTCACATGTTTAATTGCATTTAATATTTATGTTGTTATTCTATTTTCAATTATTCATTTGGTGTGCGAACTAGGGTTCAAATCGCGAACCCTAGCGTCATTGGTGGTGGCGCGGCCGTGAGGTTGCCGTGGCCTAGGGTTTCGGCCTCCTCCTTGTGGGAGAGGTTAGGGTTTGCTTATGTTGAGAAATTAGGGTTTTGGTTTAGATCATTAAGGTTATAGCTGAAGTTGCTATAACTTTGCATGTAAACTACCCTAGTTATACCTATTTGAGTTATAACTTTGAAAGTGACGTTATGGTGTGGTGTACTATAACAAGACTTGTTGTGGTGACATGGCGGTTTGTACCGTGGAGTCGACCCCTCGGTGATGGTGTTATAGAGGACTAACTCGTGACGGAAGAGAGTTATAGTTGATGATACTATAACCTCGCACCTATAAAGTTAGAGCTTGAAGTGCTATAACTTCACTAAAGTTGAGTGAAAGTTATAGCTGAAGGTACTTTAACTTTGCTGACGTTAAGTGAAGGTTATAGTTGATGATACTATAACCTGACATGCTTAACTAAGGTTATAGTTGGGGTGCTATAACTTCACTAAAGTTGAGTGAAAGTTATAGCTGAAGTTACTATAAATTCACTAAAGATTGAGTGAAGGTTATAGCTGAAGTTGCTATAACTTCACTAAAGTTTAGTGAAGGTTATAGTTGGTGGTATTATAACATTGGATGTTATATGCTTTTGTGTCTGGTGTTATGGTAACTCGAACTATAACATGACCTTTGAGGTGTAATGTTATAGGTCAAGATACTATAACCATTAGTCATATGTGCTTGTTTATGTGTAGTGTTATAGTCAGCTGGACTATAACGCTATGTTTGCATATCGTATTGATTATTCTTATTCCTATATTGTTGGACAGTCAGTGATACTATTCCTATGTTGAGTCGTGACGTTGTTCATGCATTGGTTTGTACGGTCAGTTATACTGTGCATTTGTTTGTTGCTGGTTGAATAGATGACGGTAGTATCAGTTATATACTATTCGGAATGAACAAACGCTACCCTTCGGGGGTTTATTTTGGTCTATGTTCGAGGGGATATAAGAGGCAGTGGTTATACGCTCTGGTCCTCGAGTGTCGTTCGATGTACAGTTAATGCATCGAGAGTCTGGCCAGGTCTTAGACATATAGGCAGTGGTTATGCGCTATACATAGTACCGTGGAGGCAGTGGTTATACGCTCCACACCGATGGAGACAGTGGTTATACGCTCCGTCAGCTAAAGGCAGTGGTTATACGCTCTGGCAAGTTAGAGGCAGTGGTTATACGCTCTAACGGGCGTTCGCTCTATTCGCTATGCTTTCATGCTAGCATTGTGCCTTACGTTGCTGTGGATCGTGTGCTACTTTGGGTCTTAAATGTATTCATGGTCTAGTGGTTGCCTATGGTTTAGGTCTAAAGGATTGCATTCATGTAGGTTTCGTTCAGTCTTGGTAAGTTCAAATGTATGTCATATTGTATAGATTGCTTCACATGTCATTTATGATTACTGTCTGTTATTATAGATTGTTATTAATTCAGCATGTTGTAAACTTGACTGGGAGAGCATCTAGTTACTCCTGGTCGGTTCTGTCGCGGTCCCGAACAAAAATAATTACCCGCACTTAGGCTAACAACATAAGGAATGTAATTAGGGAAGTAGGGTGTCGATCCTCAGGGAATACGTGTTACTTATGAATTGCTATGGATTGGTTTTCATTTAGAATCGAGTCACTTGAGTTGTTTGTCTAAACTATTAACATGAAATAAAATGACAAATATGTAAATGACGATATGTAAATGACAAATATGTAAATTGCAAAACAAAAAACCCATAACAGAAGACTTACCCGATCGGGTTGTCACGTACCCGATCGGGGAAACCCTCTGATCTGAATATTAACAACTAAATTCTATCTAAAGACGATATTTAAATAACAATATTGAAAGTCTAAATAATTAAACTATTAAACTAGAGAATAACAATAATAAAAACTATCTAGGAACGGAAATAAAAAGACGAAAAACTAACTAGATAACGATAAGGTAAACTATCTAATAATAGAAATAAAAAGACAATAAAATAAACTATCTAAAACGATAAAGTAAACTAACTAATCAAGTTGATATAGTGAAAGAGAAATACATGTAAAACTAATTAAAAGTCTCATAGATACCAATATTAGAATTACTTATGATTGTCTAGGCCTTGTAGCGGTATATTCCTTCCGGATTCGTACCGACCTTTTAGTGGGTCCTAACGTCCTTTCAGCATGGTTAAGTCACTAAACCCCTATTGATAGTCCTAATTCCTATCCCAACTCTCGTCATAAAGATAGAAATGACTAATACAAACAATTGTTTATGGCCACTAAACAAAGTTATAGAATTTGACACGACCAAAGGAAGAAACAATTTAGATGGTTCAATTGGTAACTACTCTTCTTATACTTCATTTAACTCGTAATTCATTTCAAATATTACAACTCTATTTATTTTATTTACACAATGTTAATTTTACAATATTAGAATTAATCTAATCTACGTGATTATGTGATTAAGTAAATTAGCAAGAAAAAGATGTACGAAATTAAACTATGAAATATAAATACTAAAGTGATTATGGTGATTATGTTAACAATGATTCTAATGACAAATTTTAGGATTATTTGATTAGGTAAATTATAATGTGACATGCTAAATAATACTTTGGTTTTAACTAGATTAATTTTAGGTTGATTTCTTAACAACAACAATATTATAAAAATGATACTAGTGAGGTTATAGTTCATGATGATTTAAAGTTGCATAAGTAAATCAAGATTAGAGAATTACCGAGTCGGAATATGAATATATAAGAACGAAAGTAAGAACAAATATCCAACCAAATAACAAAAGCTAAGTAAACACTAGGGAAATACTAAGAAAACTATAAAAACTTTAAGAAAGTGTGCTAAAAGAAATGATAATAGATTATTGGATTATTGTAAAAGTTGATGATAAAAAGATATGTTATTGTGTGTGATGATCATTGGCTTTTATAAGGCTGCATGGCTGCTGATCCTCTTGCAAATTCGTACCCTAGTCAAAGCATTAAACCACCCATTTAAGCTCGGATTGAAGAAGAGCCAAGTAACGTCTTCTTGCAGAAATACCCGATCGGGTAACAGGTAATCCGATCGGGTTTTTGTGTAAGTCGGATTTTCCGTCTTTTCATCTTAGGCACGGAATCCTATGCCTTAGTCTTTGGTCAATGCATTACGGAATTGGGCTTGGGCTGATCTTCTCTTGACTTGGGTTGAGTTTTCTTTTAAAGTTCAAAGCCAAAAATCCAAATTGAGTCCATTCGAGGAAAGATGTAGCGGAATTGTAATCAAATCGTGAACTGGCTATCATCAATACCTTGAAAACTCGTATCCTAGTGTCTTTGCTCCATAAAGTAGGAAAATATAGCAAAACCGCTTCATTTCCTATAAAACGAGTCAAAACACGCAAAACAACTAGAATAGCAATATTAGCTCGTTAATCACTTAACAAAGTGCATAAATCGTATGGAAATCGAGCTAAAACGGGGATAAATCAATACAAAATATCACTTATCAACTCCCGACTGATTGTCGACCCCCATTCTCAGGTTGAATTGGTTGCTGCTTGTCTGGATGTTTTGCTGGAGAGACTTGTGGCGAGAAGAATAATTTAATTAGGAATTTATTTAAGTTAAGGATTATTAATAATGTATTAGTTTAGTTTTGGTTTTGAGTATCGATCCGGATTGGTCAGGTGTTTCCGCCACCTTGGCCCTATTCATCTTTGTACTCTGATGGATTATTTATTATTAAGTTATTTCTTTTGTTTTAAAAATCCGGGTTGTTACAGTTGGTATCAGAGCGAACACGCTCCCAACTCTCGCTTAGTTAATGACTAAATTAAATTGGATTAGTTAAATTGAGTGAGAGTAAATGGGTAGAAACCAATAAGGACCTTTTTTTGTACTTTGATGCATGATTTTATCTTTACTTGCATATGTAACTGTATGATTAAGAAATGTGTAGAGTGTGTGTTAACATGTGTTTGGTTATGTTCCACTCACTTTCGTATTTGGTCTTACTTATATATTTGATTAATTTGTTATATGGTAGTATGAGATAAGGTTAAGATATAGTCTCTTTCTTAAGAGTTAGTTTATAGAGTTAGTTCATTTGAGCCACTCGTTTGAGGATCTGAAGTTAATTTGTAATAGTTAGAGATACTGTATTGGAAGTGCTTATCATGATTGTGACTCTTAAGGAAAACTTGAGGTTTATCTTATCCCTTATTTGATGGTTTAACTTAGGAGTTTATCGTGGTTAATGATGTGAAGGATATAAGTAATTATTGATGTTCAAGGAGCATAGTATGGTTGTATCGAATTGTAGAATGGAACATAAAATTTGGGTACTGTCTTATCATGTTGTGGATTTACAATCTTTGAGGAACTAGATTCTTGTGATTTATAGTGAACTCGTTTGAGGTTTGAGTTGGTAAGGAAAATCGTGGAGTTCGTTTATGATGTTTGTTAAAGGTAATCCTTTTCTTGGGAGTCCTATTCCCTTCACCTTGTTCGATGAAGGTAGGTTGGTAATGACAGAGTATTATGGAATGTCTACCGTTAGTTTTGAGGATCTAGTTAGTGAGTATATGAGCTTCTCATGTGAAAGTCAACCATTTCGTATTCATTTGGGATTTCATTGAATATTTTACTTAAGGAATTGTTTGAGCAATTTATATTGGAATTATTGGAATATATTTAATCTTATTATAGTAGTTCACGATCATGTGGATATTGTCGTAAAACTTTATAGCTAAAGCTTAGGCGATTTACATAGAGGAGTTATAAGGTTTTGAGTAATTAAGTGATGCAAGATAATTAGATTACTTCTCATATGAAGTTGTGTATTTAAGGCGTGACTTTCTGTCTTTTCTATTCTCCAATTTGCTTCTCTTATTTTCTTATATGATTGTTTTGGTGTTGGGTTTTATTTATAAGCTGTCATTAGTTATTGATGTTTTATTTCGGAATATAAGCTCAATATTTCTTATTATGTTAATAATTATTATAATTTGAGATTAGATATGAGTGCATTTGAATTCTTTGGGGAGTTAGTCTGAATTGCATGAGTATGGTCGATGCAAAGTCATAGATTGGAGCTAGCTTTTTGGGAATGATTATTTGGAGTACTCGGAAGTGTGAGAGATAAGTTAATGTTTCTCTGGTTAAGTGATAAGTTGTGAAAGTTTATTGACTCGAGTTTCGAGTATTAAAAAGAAGTAAGTGTCCCTTGGGTTGGTTAGCTCGTTATTTGAAAGGCGGGAGAAATTGAATTTTGAGATTATTAATGTGTTGGAGGAATATGGTTATTAGACTAGTGAATTATTAATGGAATAGATAAATAATGATTTGAGTAATAGGAGCAAGATGTAAGTGTTATGATTGTTACGCGAATTGGTGGACTTAGATTTGTTTAAATTGGAATGTGGGATAAATTTATTATTTGGTATTTTCGCGTATTAGTTGTCAAGGATAATGGTATAATGAAAGTTATCTTGGATTATATAAAAGCAATTTGAGGATTTCAGTTCTATACGTGTTTGGAGAATTATTTGAGGAGCTGAAGGCTTGTTACTAAAGGATTTGTTAGATGACCTTCGCTTTAGGGAATTCTTAGGTGGTTATGAGCATAGCGTTTTAAAGGTTTATTAGCGCTCTTATGTGATTTAATGAGGAATAATATCGAATTTATGAGGACATAGGTTGTGCAATGTTTTTCATGGAAGTCTTTTTAGGTTTTGATATTTTGGAAGATAATAGGCTTTCGTCAATATCAAGAACAGGTTAAAAGAATATATATGGATATGAGAAGTGTAAGATTTCATTTTTTTACAATTTCCTTTTTGTTTATCTAGTATCGTTTGCGCTACCATCTTGGGTTACTCTTTGACTTGTTGTATGCTTGCGTGTTTCTTTAGGATGGGTGTCCCTTAATCGATTTCCTTGATTAAAGCCTTTATATCTCTCTTAATTGAGCTTCTTCTCTTTGCTTCTTAACATTGATCTGTTTCAAGTTCTCGTAATTGTCCTTCGGCCTTATCTTCGTTTAGATATCCTTAAAAATTTTATTTTCGCTGATCGGTGTGCCTTACCCTTTGATTTTCGGTAATGAGTATTATATTTTACAAAATGATTTATAAATTATTTTTGTAAGTCTTACTATTTGGGCAATAATAGGTATTATATCTTGGTGATTAGTGAGTGTCTTTCATCATGGTTTTGGAAGTTCATGATTGAGCGTTGAACTTGTTATATAAAAGAGTTTGGTATTTATGAGGCTTCGTTTGGTACTTAGGAGGAGAATTATGGACGTTAAGATGTGTGATTATTTAATGGATAATTTACTTTGTGGAAATTTAATGTCCATATCAATGGTGTATAATGGTGAAGGTATGTGAGTTGAGTTAAGGGTGTATTGTATAATAACATGGTTAATTTGAGGATATAGTTGTGTTTATTGCGAAATTTGTGTTAGTGGATATAAGTTAGTGATGATCTAGTGAAGCTTGTTTGAGTATGTATCATCTTATATAAGAGTAATATTATGGAGGTCTTCTAGGACGATGTGGACAAGAATGAAACCTAAGGAAAATTTGTGACTCGTTATACCTTTGTCGTACTCAAGGAAATGATTGGAAAATTATGATTTATGGAATCTCAAATTTGGAATTTTAATTTGGAGTACTAATCGCAATTAGGTGTTTGATGTATTTAATCATTGTGGCATTTGAGGATGAGCTTCTAAAACATTAATTGGTGGTATTTCGATTTGCGATATTTGTGGATGCATTGTTATATAAAGGATATTGATGGATTCTAACCATTTGTGGTGTTCGGTTATGAAATAGCTTATGAGGATATTGAAATCTGATGAATTGAGGAAACTAGATGTCCGTTTGAGTAGCTCAATATGCTTATGGAAATAGATAGGTTGTGAAATTGTGGAATGTCAATGATCATGGTCATTGTGGAATTTGTATTAAGATGTTGAAAGCTATAAAGTTAATTGCGGTTTATAATAAAAAGGAGATTGAGTGGAAACTTTGTTAGATTGGAGTGATGTAAGTCTATTGGGATTTGACGAGTTGTGGATTATATAATGATGTCCGAGTTAAGGAATAGGAGTTTGCCTTTGTTAGGAAGCCTTGTGTGAATCAGAGTGCGCAGCGAGTGCCGTAGTTGTGTGTTTTTCTTTGTAGCTAATTGTTGCCCTTTTATTTGGCGTTCTTTCATAAAATTCAAGTTTCGAGGACGAAACTTCTTTTTAGGGGGTAAGATTGTAACACCCCGTGTTTTTATAATAAAGTTTATCCGGAAATTTATTTATTAAAATAATTATTTTTGCGAGTTTAATTATTTAATGCGTATTTAACGCTTGCGATCTGTATTTTGTTATCTTCCGTTTTTACCTAATTTGGATGGGTTAAAATGTCCGCGCACGATTTTACTATTTTAATTTAATACCTACTTCTCCTATATAAACTCTTTGAGCGTTTTATTTATACTAAACCCGATTTTGAATTGGATTATCCATCTTGTGAGCTAATGGGTCAAAAGCCCACTTAAAATCTCCTATATAAGTAATAAAGCCCTAAGCAAGCTAGCAACTTGCTCAATTTCTTTGCAGTGTACGTTTTCAGCCGTGAGCTGCTGCTTCTTCCTCTATTCTTATTTTCTCTCTTTGACTCCATTGTTATGCAACTTTATTCATCCAAATCAAATATAAATTATATATTTACAATCCTGGCTCTTACTTCTACAATATATTTTATTCATAATATTTTTAAGGGACTCGATTGTATGGGGTTTAGACCTACTTTTAGGGTTTATATATTTGATGGGTAAATAAGAAGAATAAGAAGAAGATGTCTTTCTTTGGTCGTTTTTGAGGAGGATTCGCGTAGGACTTTATTATTGGCGTTTTTATGAAGGCGAAGATTATTTTGCGGTCTTTATTGCGTAATAAAGGTAACTAGGTGTTTTCCTTTAATTATGTTTATAGAAAGTGAATTATTAACATGATGTAATGATTGATTGTATGATTAATTGTTTGTGTGGTTATTTATGTTTATGATTCACATGTTTAATTGTATTTAATATTTATGTTGTTATTCTATTTTCAAATATTCATTTGGTGTGCGAACTAGGGTTCAAATCGCGAACCCTAGCGTCGTTGGTGGTGGCGCGGCCGTGAGGTTGTCGTGGCCTAGGGTTTCGGCATCCTCCTTGTGGGAGAGGCTAGGGTTTGCTTATGTTGAGAAATTAGGGTTTTGGTTTAGATCATTAAAGTTATAGCTGAAGTTGCTATAACTTTGCATGTAAACTACCCTAGTTATACCTATTTGAGTTATAACTTTGAAAGTGACGTTATGGTGTGGTGTACTATAACAAGACTCGTTGTGGTGACATGGCGGTTTGTACCGTGGAGTCGACCCCTCGGTGATGGTGTTATAGAGGACTAACTCGTGACGGAAGAGAGTTATAGTTGATGATACTATAACCTCGCACGTATAAAGTTATAGCTTGAAGTGATATAACTTCACTAAAGTTGAGTGAAAGTTATAGCTGAATGTACTTTAACTTTGCTGAAGTTAAGTGAAGGTTATAGTTGATGATACTATAACCTGACATGTTTAACTAAGGTTATAGTTGGGGTGCTATAACTTCACTAAAGTTGAGTAAAAGTTATAGCTGAAGTTATTATAACTTCACTAAAGATTGAGTGAAGGTTATAGCTGAAGTTGCTATAACTTCACTAAAGTTTAGTGAAGGTTATAGTTGGTGGTATTATAACATTGGATGTTATATGCTTTTGTGTCTGGTGTTATGGTAACTCCAACTATAACATGACCTTTGAGGTGTAATGTTATAGGTCAAGATACTATAACCATTAGTCATATGTGCTTGTTTATGTGTAGTGTTATAGTCAGCTGGACTATAACGCTATGTTTGCATATCGTATTGATTATTCTTATTCCTATATTGTTGGACAGTCGGTTATGTTGTTCTTGAGTTGAGTCGTGACGTTGTTCACGCATTGTTGGACAGTCAGTGATACTGTTCCTATGTTGAGTCGTGACGTTGTTCACGCATTGGTTTGTACGGTCAGTTATACTGTGCATTTGTTTGTTGCTGGTTGATTAGATGACGGTAGTATCAGTTATATACTATTCGGAATGAACAAACGCTACCCTTCGGGGGTTTATTTTGGTCTATGTTCGAGGGGATATCAGAGGCAGTGGTTATACGCTCTGGTCCTCGAGTGTCGTTCGATGTACAGTTAATGTATCGAGAGTCTGGCCAGGTCTTAGACATATAGGCAGTGGTTATACGCTATACATAGTACCGTGGAGGTAGTGGTTATATGTAACAACCCGAAAAGTACCTTATTCTTCTAGTGAAAATATTATGCGGATACTTTTCAGCATATTTAAGTTTTAAATTAGAATTTATTGTTTCCAGTCGAATTTGGAATTTCCGAGTTCGTATTTGGAATTTCTGCGAGATTCCATGAGAATCCCGTTTTTAAGTCAACTTTGACTTTCGTTGACTTTTCCGACTCACCCCGTAAATTGAAAGACCGAAATTTTTTTAAAAAAATAATAAATTTAATTTATTTTTATTAAGATTTATTTGAATTTATGATAATTTAATATAATTATTTTGAATTTATTCGGAATTTAAGAGAAGGTTTTACGGTTTAACCCCGAACGTCATTTAACTATTCCCGAGTCATCTTAAATCCCGAAACAAACCCGAACCCCGACTTTGGCATGAGTCACACGCCCCATGTCATCTTTTTCCACTCACTTTAGATCTTTTAATTCTTTCGATTAAACTAATACGAATATCTAAGATATTTGTAACTTTATCGATCCGTCAACGTAAATTACACAAATCGCTTAAAAACAGACCCGACTACTACCTATACCACACGGCTCCCTCACCCTCTCTTAGGACTAGATATTTTCCTTTCTTTTGATTACAATAACATAATATCTAATTAATATCTAGATATTTGATTAAACTATCATAAAACCTAATAATATCTAATTAATTACCATAATATAATTATAAAACCCGAGTCAATCCCGTAACAACAATTTCAAAACCCGACTCATTAATTCCTCTATAATTACACGGCCCTCCTCACCATTACTCACTAACTATCTTTTCATTTTACAATAAATCAACTTAATATCTAATTAATACCTTCTTTAATATAATCAGAATCGTTCTTGGTGTTCTTGAGCGTTCTTGATCGTTCTTGAGCAAAATCGTAACAAAACCTTCGTTACTTGGCCAACT